>JBBPBX010014017.1:0-36462 GCA_038048925.1 Garcialebias charrua | reverse complement strand
CGGTATATATATATGGGCCCCCAAGTTGACTCAAGCCCAGGGGCCCCCATCCTCCTAAATCCGGCCCTGCTCTCCACAACCTCATTCCTTCTTTCAACCCTCAACAGTTGGGTTGGAGCAGTAGTAGTGTTTTACTGCCTTTGAAATTGAAGATCAGTGGTTCAAATTCTTCTTAAGGAAACCTCTGAAAACCTTTGTACATGAAGGTACATGAAGAATGATTCAAGGTTCTTTATTTGTCATACACACCACAAATACATGTGATGGAATGAAATTGTCCAAAAATTATCCATACACACATCTATCCATGCATGAATACATCCATACATCCACTCATTATCTTTACCCACTTCTACCCTTCTGGGTATTGGGGGTCACTGGTGCCCATATCGCTGTGTGAGAGGAGGGGGACACTCTGGACAGGTCTCCAGTCCATCACAGAGACACATAGAGACAAACAAGACTAACAACCATTCATTCAATCCCTCACACAAAAGGACAATTTATCGAGTTACCAATTAGTCTAACATGCATGTTTTTGGTCTTTGAAAGGAAACTGGAGTGCCCAGAGAAAACCCACACAAGCACAGAGAGAATATGAAAACTCCACCCAGAAAGGTCATGGCCAGAATTCAGTCTGGCAACCTTCTCACTGAGATGCAACAAATAATATCATGCTGGCTCAAAAGTTGCCTGGACTCAGGTGCTGGGTAACCAGGACATTTTGGAGAAAGAATGTGTACTGGAACAGGATACTCTTGAACAAGGCTAAAGAACATTGTCTTATGCAGGACTTGAATTTTTGGTGGATTTTTATCCATTTCCTAATGGCATCATGTTTAGAGATTGAGCAAATTTTTTTGCGTGGTAGTTATTGACAGCATGATTTTAGTTTAAAACTCTTGAATTAAAGCATTCTTGCATCTCATAAAGGAATGATAGACTGCGTTTTCTCTAACTGAAGCTTACTAGTAAAAAGAAAACAATTTGAGCTTTTTGTGCCCGCATGGCATTGGCATTTCTGTGTAAAAAAAAAAAAATCTGTGCACGGCCCGGGCAGACACAGGAAGCAAACTGTTCCAAAACAGAAGGAGACATGAAAAACAAGCAGAATGAGTGCCAGTAAAAAAAAAGAACGAAAAGAGGTTGGGGAGGGTGGGTTTGAGGAATTTAAGTCCCAAAGTTATTTTTAAACCAAAAACAAGAACTCTGCTGTCGACTTCCCAAACACTGAAACACAGATTGGTATAAGAAGTCGACCACGGAAAAAGGAGAGGAGGTTATGTACACATCCCCAAACACCTCATAGAGTTGTCAGGTATGGGATTACACACACACACACACACACATACACAGTCATCTGTGAGCAGGCGACCTGAGCTGTATTTCATGGTTTCCAAACCACACTTTGATGAGGGTGTGCTGCATATCCATCTTACTGCAAACACAAAATATCACTCTGCGCTTTCAGACAAATTGTCTTGTTTGAACTCCTGTTTGTACAGGCTGTGTTTTTCCAAAACATTATATACGTGAGAATTTATATTACATTGCGTTCAGTTTATCTGACTATAATCAAACGGCGGTGTGCATGAGGAATAGCAAAAATGTAGAAATTACAGGCCAGTGGTTGAGCACAGAGAGGAATAAAAAGAGCCACAGTGTTTAAAATATGGTGCAGAGGCAGCAGAACATGTGAAGAGACGAAGAAATGTTAGCAGTTTCACACAAAGTGGAATAAACACAGCTTCATCAAATCATCTTTTTGGTGCCATCTGTTCAGCAACAAGGTTTGCTATGCAGCATATCAACTAAAGACATGTCTGTGGGGTTGTAAAGTGGGGCAAAGTGCACATAAACTTGACTTGTGCGATTTGTTAGAGGCTGTTGTCAAACCTCGGCTTCCTGAAGCCTCGAGCAGCCAAAATAAATAAATAAAACAACAAACACTCTCTGACAGAAGCCAGGCACCCAGACAAAAAGGTGGAAATGAAATGAAACTGAAACGTGTCACGTGACCGTATAGTTATAATTATAAGATCAGACCAAAGTGAAAACAGAGTTGGCAGCATGTGCACACTGCAGGTCCCATGAAGCAGGGTGTGGTACCCCTCTGGTCTCGATACATGCAGTGATTTGGTGCAAAACTCGGTCTTACAGCTGGTGTACCCTCTCCTGTGGGAAGTCAGCCTATAGCTGTTGGCAGTGGGTTGCCAGACAACATCTAAACTGATCCCAAAGAGGTCCGACAGACAAAAGTTTGTGGGACTTGGCTGGACACAGAAAGACCTCTAGGTACAAGAACTCAAGCAAAAGACACATGTTGTGTCGTCTTGTTGGAAGTGTCAGAGGATTTTGGTCAGAGGTTATGAAGTTATGGACATTTAGTGTTTGTTCCCTTTAAACAAACAACCAAGTTGTCTCTCCAAACTGTGTCTTATCTGACTCTTATCTGACTTATCGTGGACTGTATCTGAGTGTCATGTGAGGCTACAGCTGGCTTCTAGGACATCCACTGAAACCTTATCAAGCTGATAAGGATATAAAAAGGCGGACAATACAGCATTTTCAAATCCTTGTGACTGGGTTTCATACATTTAATGCATATACAGTATGAACTGTTACGATATCTCGCCTTGGGAGTAAAATTGTGCCGGAGATAAATCATCTGCTGTGTGTGAGTGTGTTTCATTTGTATAAACATTATTTAGAGCATTTTCCTCTAACAGAAAGACTGCACAAGGAACGGTATGTGGTTGAAGGATGTAACACTGTCCTGTCAGAGTTCCCTAGTCCCTACCAGAAGTGACCTGACATCAGATCCTACAGCTCGTCACACTATGATACCAGGAGTAATGCCCATGAGTTTCCCCACAACACTGACAGGACGGGTCCTCTCCCCTCAGCATCACCACATGTGCACACAGTGGTGATCTATACAGTAATGGTAAACTGAGATTGAATGCTGAATAGGCTCACCTGTCTGTGCCTTCTTGTTGCAGCAGCACTTTAAACACTGTCTCTCTGCTCTGGTAGAATTGTGGTCAACACATGGGACAATGAACCTATATGGAGTTAATGTGTTGACTTAGGTTCGGGAGCAGGACCACCCCTCAAACCACCCCTCCAATTATCCTAGTACCCGCTTGCGAGCCGTTCTCTGTGTGTTACGTTTCGTCAATCCCATCCCCCCTAACCCTTCATCGTATTCACCCTTGCATGTCGTATTAACACCAGGTTCTCGTTTCTCAACGTTACAGGTACCGTTGGGGGATCATAAGCGGGCCGGAAAATATTAAGATGATCAGCTTCCCGAAGACATGTCCCAACTCGAGTCTTCACTTCCTACGCCCATCAGCATCCTCCTCGGCAGATCTCACCCACCTCACTCATCCCTTCACCCCTTCATCCCTTCATCCCTTCTCTCCTACCTACTCCTCACCCCTTCCCTTACCCCTCCCCTCACCCTTCCCCTCCTCCCCTCCCCTTTTTTCTTCCATCAATAAATCTTTAAACTTATATCTTGTGGCGTGGTCCTTGCTAGTGAAAGTCTGATCTGTGCCTGTAATCAGGACACAATGAAAAATAATATACAAAATACTGTAAAGAGTCAACTACCTTTGTCCAGGTGGCAGGCACAGATCTGTCACGAGGATTCTGTAAAGTGGCTCTACTTCCTCAGGCGGCTGAGACGAGCTGGTCTGAGAAGCTCAGTCCTCACCTCCTTCTACAGGTGTGCAGTGGAGAGCATCCTGTGCTCCAGCATCAACGTGTGGCATGGAGGCTGCACAGCTGCAGAAAGAAAAGCTCTGCAGAGAGTGGTGAAGGCTGCACAGAAGATGTTGGAGTCAGTCTCCCCACCATCACAGACATCTACACCTCCAGATGCAGGAAGAGAGCCACCTGCATCATGAAGGACCCCACTCACCCAGCACACACACTTTTTGTCCACTCAGACAGGAGGTTGAGGAACATTAAGTGTAGAACCACTAGACTGAGGAACAGCTTCTACCCTGAAGCTGTTAGACTCATGAAGCAGGATAATCACTGCAATGCCACTTTGATTGGTGATATGTCACTTTTTCCTGTGCTACTGATTATCCATGCTGCTGGTTTCTTACCCATAAGTTGCTATATTCTTACCCATCTGCTCACAACAGGCTCATGTTCAGGCTGCTGTTTAATACACCACATTATATTCTCGCCTACTACTATATACTCGCCTATACTACTCTTAATAGTTCCAGAAACTCGCCTTAAGCGCAGGGGTGACAGGGCGTTCTCTGTAGCAGGCCCAAGACTCTGGAACGAGTTACCGCTGCTCATCAAACAGGCCCCCTCCCTCTCGGTTTTCAAATCCCGGTTAAAAACTCACTACTACTCCATTGCTTTCAATGCCAGCTGATTTGTATTGGATCGTTTGATTTATGATCTGCAATGTTTTTATGTTTTTCGTGTTGTACTTCATTGTCTGTGTTGCCTGTTGCGTGTTTGTCCAGCACTTTGGTGTGGACTTGTTCCTGTTTAAAGTGCTTTATAAATAAAATGGTATGGTATGGTATATTATTATTGTTTAGCGTATATCTTAGATCCTTGTACATGTTTCTTTTCTTTAATATATTTCATATATTTGCTTTTTTGGGTGTAAACTGGGACCTTGAGTACACAATTTCATTCTACCTCATGTACCATGTGAATGTGACACTAAAGTCACCTTGAGCCTTGTAACATTGATGTACAATACATGTACTTGTACATTGCTACTTCTTTGGTGGTCAGTTTTGGGTAACCCAAACTTTCATGTTTGTGTGTGTCCTCACTAATTTCAACACTGGATCATTGTGATACCTGTACGCCACCTCATGCCAGACAACTGGACCACCATCCAGTGTAACACAAGCCCGCAATGTGATCCCTGTCAAATGTTGTGAAGTGCTGCTAATGATGTTTAATTTGTCTGACAGGTACAGAAGTACCCTCTGCATCTGTTGACCTTCTTTCTCAATTTGACTGACTGTACTTGATTACACCATTACCCCACTCTTGATGCTATCCCTGTCCTGCCAGTTGTAGATGTGCAGCTCTTTGCAAGTCAAATCACTGGTCTACAAACTAGATAACTTTTTTATTGTCAGAGTGTACGCAAGGGGGGCATAGGTGAGGTTCCTCATAAATGAGAGTTATCAGGTGCAGCTTTAAAAAGTGTTTTTCGTTTTGTTCACAGATTATAGCTCCTTTTAATGCCTTGGTCACCCCCACTGCTGCTGAATGAGGTCAGCTGTCACACTCAGTCCAGGCCTTCCTGATGGGGTCAGCAGAAACCAAGTCATCTGTACTAGTTCCCGTCAGTAAACGTGCATCTCTGTGATGGTGCCCAACAGCCATGCAGGACAGGGTCACACCCTCCCCTCTAGTTCCTCCCCCCACTTCACCCTCCCCTCGTGCCCAAGGTGTGTTACAGAGACCGGCCTTGTTCTATGGCTCTCTCCTCCTTTCCACCGGGATCCCTCAAAAATCCCAGATATCCCTGCAATTTCCGGTGCAACGTTTATTTGGCAGAAAGTGGGGACGGGGCCTAAAGAAAAAGGCCTCACTCACAAACAACTTGGGCCACGTTCATGAGTAAACATGTGCAGGAGGGGTGTGTGTGGCGAGCGGTAAGAAGGACTGAGGCTCCTGTGTTCTCGTCCTGACACACAGATCCCACCTCAGCAGGGACACAGAACAGGGCTCTGTTCAGGGGCCCCAACCGCCCCAGAGAGACCCCTTAACCACTGCAGCTCCACGGACATCACCCTCTGCTGGAAAGTGACAGCATGACACGGGAAAAATAACAAAATTGAAAATTGAAATCCTTGCAGCAGGCGACTGTAGAGCTGCCGCCTCTCAACAAGAAGGTCACCGGATCCAATCCTGGCTGGGATCTTTCTGGGTGGAGTTTGTATGTTCTCTCCATGCATGTGTGTGTTTCCTCCAGGTACTCCGGTTTCCTCCCACAAATCAAAAACATGCATGTTAGACTGATTGGTAACTCTAAATTGTCTCTAGGTGTGAGTGAGAGAGTGAATGGTTGTTTGTCTCGTTTGTCTCTATGTGTCCCTGTGATGGACTGGAGACCTGTCCAGGGTGTCCCCCGCCTCTCGCACATGATTGCTGGACATGGCCACCAGTGACCCCCCATGACCAGGAAAGGAAGAAGCGGGTAAAAGATACTGGATGAATTAAATGCATCCCTTGAAGAGACACATATCACTCTTGTACATCCAGTGACCACACACACACACACACACACACACACACACACACACACACACACACAAACACTCAGTGCATACGATCTTCTCAGCTGCTTTCACGATGCGCTGGAGGCTCCTGCATCCTGCCGCAAGAGCCTCCAGCGCATCGTGAAAGCAGCTGAGAAGATCGTCGGCACCTCCTTGCCCTCACTGCAGGACTTACACAGCAAACGCCTCACTCGGAAAGCCCACCGCATGGCAGGTGATCCCACACACCCACTACACAGCCGCTTTAGACTGCTGCCATCAGGGAGGAGACTGAGGAGTCTCCAGGCTCGTACCAGCAGACTGAGAGACAGCTCTGTTCATCAGGCAGTCAGAATGCTAAACACTCTGCCTGCTCTGCCTCCCCTCCCATTTGAACTGCCTTAACACAAAAAACTTTCTCACACATTACCACTCAACACAAAGTTTTTAACACTGGACTCTGTGTCATCAAACGGGTTATTCACTAAACTCTCGGTCATGTGCTCATTCAGTTTGCACTACTTCTCATATTTGCACTAATGTTTGTATTACATTACTGCCTATAGTCATACTACTGTTTACATTCACTGTTTACATTTATTAATACTGTTTACATTTATTACTACTGTTTACATTTACACTACTTTTATCTACACTACTGCAGATACATATACAGCATTCTCTGACTAGCCTTATCTAAGGATGCCAAATGTGCCTTATGTGCCTCACTGCATATGCCACTTTGCCTCTATACCAACATCAACTACCTCATACATATACTGTGTACATTAACTTATATGCTGCTGTGCCACTCTTTGCAAATGTCAATGCTAGAACCTTCAGTTTATTTTATAGATATACTTTTTATACTTTTTATACTACTATGCAAAAACTCAGGACAGTATTACACTTTTATTATTTCATTTTATGCTTATGTTCATTGGGTGTTTGGTGTTTCAGTGTTGGTGTAAATTTTCATACTTTTATACTATTATGAAAAAACTCAGGACAGTGTTACACTTTTTTTACTATTTTATGCTTATGTTTATTAAATGTTTTAGTGTTTAGTGTTTAGATGGTTACTGTTGCACCGAGGGACTGAGAGAAACGCAATTTCGGTCCTGTGTGTGTCCTGTACATATTGCAGTTCTGACAATAAAGTTGACTTTGACTTTGACTTTGATAAGCATTCAAAGTATTTCTGGCAAGGAGGACACTGGACATTATTTCCTTAACCAAAAGGATAAATCTGCATTTGTCTCTATCAGTTTCAAGCACTTTTTGTTCTTTTTAGGCTGCATTAAACATTTATTATTATTCATCTTTATGCAGGCAAAGCCCATTGAGATCACAGATCTCTTTTACAAGGGAGGTCTGGACCTGAAGGCAGAACATGCATGTTTTTGGTCTGTGGGAGGAAACCGGAGTACCCGGAGAAAACCCACGCATGCATGAGAATAACATGCAATCTCCATACAGANCCTATAGTCATACTACTGTTTACATTCACTGTTTACATTTATTAATACGGTTTACATTTATTACTACTGCTTTACATTTATTACTACTGTTTACATTTACACTACTTTTATCTACACTACTGCAGATACATATACAGCATTCTCTGACTAGCCTTATCTAAGGATGCCAAATGTGCCTTATGTGCCTCACTGCATATGCCACTTTGCCTCTATACCAACATCAAATACCTCATACATATACTGTGTACATTAACTTATATGCTGCTGTGCCACTCTTTGCAAATGTCAATGCTAGAACCTTCAGTTTATTTTATAGATATACTTTTTATACTTTTTATACTACTATGCAAAAACTCAGGACAGTATTACACTTTTATTATTTCATTTTATGCTTATGTTCATTGGGTGTTTGGTGTTTTAGGGGTGTTTGGTGTTTCAGTGTTGGTGTAAATTTTCATACTTTTATACTATTATGAAAAAACTCAGGACAGTGTTACACTTTTTTCTATTTTATGCTTATGTTTATTAAATGTTTTAGTGTTTAGTGTTTAGATGGTTACTGTTGCACCGAGGGACTGAGAGAAACGCAATTTCGGTCCTGTGTGTGTCCTGTACATATTGCAGTTCTGACAATAAAGTTGACTTTGACTTTGACTTTGATAAGCATTCAAAGTATTTCTGGCAAGGAGGACACTGGACATTATTTCCTTAACCAAAAGGATAAATCTGCATTTGTCTCTATCAGTTTCAAGCACTTTTTGTTCTTTTTAGGCTGCATTAAACATTTATTATTATTCATCTTTATGCAGGCAAAGCCCATTGAGATCACAGATCTCTTTTACAAGGGAGGTCTGGACCTGAAGGCAGAACATGCATGTTTTTGGTCTGTGGGAGGAAACCGGAGTACCCGGAGAAAACCCACGCATGCACGAGAATAACATGCAAACTCCATACAGAAAGACCCCAGGTCCAACTGGGGATTGAACCCAGGACCTTCTTGCTGTGAGACAACAATGCTAGCCACTGATCCATTGTGCTGCCAAAAGTCAGTACTTTGCTGGACAGGAGAGGAGAGATTCAGGAAGTTGGAAGAACATGAGAACAATAAAGCAAGAAAATGAGGCAGACGTGGGTTTTTTTGTGTGACGTGTTTCATTCTCCTGCACAACGGCCTCTGCGGGAACAACACAGTCAGAGCATCGACAGGTGCGTCTGAACAGGGTGAGTGAGCTTTCAGGAATCAAGAGAGGCACATGTAGGGGTGAATCCACCTGATGGATGGGGATGGAGAAAATGTGGCCTCCTGTCTTGTTTCCTTGTGGCTCATCCTCCTGCTCCAGTCCTTTACATCTGCAACCGGACTTTGAATCCAGGCATGAAGCCTGTGTGAAGGTTCTCCAGCTCAGTGAGCTGAGGAGCCCCGCACTGTCACGGTCAGCGGCCCCGCTGACCCCCCTCCCTTTAGCCTGACCCTTCTGTCCTCACACTTACTCCTTTCTGTCATATTTTTGTGTCATATTCTTGCCCCTTCTGTCCACAGTCCTATTTAGTTCATCCCAGTAATGCCTGTCACCCTTCCTCTGCTCCTGTCTCTCTGCACCATGCCTTCCCTGCTTAATCAGTTCATCTGTACATGCCTCCCTGCTTAATCTTCATGTTCTTTGTTCCTCTGCCCTTCTGATTTCTGTTCTGTTCTTTGTGTGATTTGTTCCTTGTTTTTACTTTGTTTCTGTCATTTCTTTTCACTTCCTCCTCAGTCTGCTTCAGTCCTGATTCTACTCTTCTGCTCCTCATGTCATTGTTTGTTTTTCCTGCTGTGTTTTGCTTTTCACCCATCTGTCATTGCTCACAGCCTTTCCTGTCAGTCAACTGTTCACCACACCCCTTTTGCCTCAGCTTAGCAATCAGTCTTCATTCCTCCCACCTGTTCAGTCAGCTCAGCATTTAAGCTCCTGCCATCCACTGGAGTTTGTCCAGTCATTGAGTTTTTGGTTGCAGCTCTGTTATCAACACCTGTCCAGCTCCTCACCGCCGCAGAAGGAGAGGTCAACGTGGGACCCAGACAGTCTCTCTGCCCGGGTCACCCATCCCTGCTCCTGAAGTTCCACTGACCCCCATGTCGCCCGCTGCATCCGCAGGGGCTCCACTGACCCTCATGTCGCCCACTGCCGCCGCAGGGGCTCCACTGACCCTCATGTCGCCCGCTGCCTCCGCAGGGACTCCACTGACTCTCATGTCGCCCACTGCCTCTGCAGGGGCTCCACAGACCCTCATGTCACCCGCTGCCGCCGCAGGGGCTCCACTGGCCCTCATGTTGCCCACTGCCGCCGCAGGGGCTCCACTGGCCCTCATGTTGCCCACTGCCGCCGCAGGGGCTCCACTGACCCTCATGTCGCCCGCTGCCTCCGCAGGGGCTCCACTGACCCTCATGTCGCCCGCTGCCTCCGCAGGGGCTCCACTGACCCTCATGTCGCCCGCTGCCTCCGAAGGGGCTCCACTGACCCTCATGTCGCCCGCTGCCTCCGAAGGGGCTCCACTGACCCTCATGTCGCCCGCTGCCGCCGCAGGGGCTCCACTGACCCTCATGTCGCCCGCTGCCGCCGCAGGGGCTCCACTGACCCTCATGTCGCCCGCTGCCGCCGCAGGGGCTCCACTGGCCCTCATGTTGCCTGCTACCTCCGTAGGGGCTCCACTGACCCTCATGTCGCCCGCTGCCTCCGAAGGGGCTCCACTGACCCTCATGTCGCCCGCTGCCGCCGCAGGGGCTCCACTGACCCTCATGTCGCCCGCTGCCTCCGCAGGGGCTCCACTGACCCTCATGTCGCCCGCTGCCTCCGCAGGGGCTCCACTGACCCTCATGTCGCCCGCTGCCTCCGCAGGGGCTCCACTGACCCTCATGTCGCCCGCTGCCTCCGCAGGGGCTCCACTGACCCTCATGTCGCCCGCTGCCTCCGCAGGGGCTCCACTGACCCTCATGTCGCCCGCTGCCTCCGCAGGGGCTCCACTGACCCTCATGTCGCCCGCTGCCTCCGCAGGGGCTCCACTGACCCTCATGTCGCCCGCTGCCTCCGCAGGGGCTCCACTGACCCTCATGTCGCCCGCTGCCTCCGCAGGGGCTCCACTGACCCTCATGTCGCCCGCTGCCTCCGCAGGGGCTCCACTGACCCTCATGTCGCCCGCTGCCTCTGCAGGGGCTCCACTGACCCTCATGTCGCCCGCTGCCTCCGAAGGGGTTCCACTGACCCTCATGTCGCCCGCTGCCGCCGCAGGGGCTCCACTGACCCTCATGTCGCCCGCCACCTCCGTAGGGGCTCCACTGACCCTCATGTCGCCCGCTGCCTCCGTAGGGGCTCCACTGACTCTCATGTCGCCCGCTGCCTCCGCAGGGGCTCCACTGACTCTCATGTCGCCCGCTGCCTCCGCAGGGGCTCCACTGACCCTCATGTCGCCCGCTGCCTCCGCAGGGGCTCCACTGACCCTCATGTCGCCCGCTGCCTCCGCAGGGGCTCCACTGACCCTCATGTCGCCCGCTGCCTCCGCAGGGGCTCCACTGACCCTCATGTCGCCCGCTGCCTCCGCAGGGGTTCCACTGACCCTGATGTCGCCCACTGCCTCCGTAGGGGCTCCACTGACTCTCAAGTCGCCCGCTGCCGCCGCAGGGGCTCCACTGACCCTCATGTCGCCCGCTACCTCCGCAGGGGCTCCACTGACCCTCATGTCGCCCGCTGCCGCCGTAGGGGCTCCACTGACCCTCATGTCGCCCGTTGCCGCCGCAGGGGCTCCACTAACCCTCATATCGCTTGCTGCTGTCGCAGGGGCTCCACAAAACCTCATGTCTCCCGCTGCCGCCGTAGGGGCTCCACTGACCCTCATGTCACCCGCTGCTGCCGCAGGGGCTCCACTGACCCTCATGTCACCCGCTGCTGCCGCAGGGGCTCCACAGACCCTCATGTCGCCCGCTGCTGCCGCAGGGGCTCCGCAGACCCTCATGTCACCCACTGCTAAAGCAGGGGCTCCACTGACCCTCATGTCGCCTGCTGCTACCGCAGGGGCTCCACAGACCCTCATGTCTCCCGCTGCCGCCTCAGGGGCTCCGCTGACCCTCATGTCACCCGCTGCAGCCGCAGAGGCTCCGCTGACCCTCATGTCACCCGTTACCGCCGCAGGGGCTCCTCTGACCCTCATGTCACCCGCTACCGCCGTAGGGGCTCCACAGACCCTCATGTCGCCCGTTGCCGCCGTAGGGGCTCCACTGACCCTCATGTCGCCCGCTGCCGCCGCAGGGGCTCCACTGACCCTCATGTCGCCCGCTGCCACCGCAGGGGCTCCACTGACCCTCATGTCGCCCGCTGCCGCCGCAGGGGCTCCACTGACCCTCATGTCGCCCGCTGCCACCGCAGGGGCTCCACTGACCCTCATGTCGCCCGCTGCCACCGCAGGGGCTCCACAGACCCTCATGTCGCCCGCTGCCGCTGCAGGGGCTCCACAGACCCTCATGTCGCCCGCTGCCGCTGCAGGGGCTCCACTGACCCTCATGTCGCCCGCTGCCACTGCAGGGGCTCCACTGACCCTCATGTCGCCCGCTGCCACTGCAGGGGTTCCACAGACCCTCATGTCGCCCGTTGCCGCTGCAGGGGCTCCACTGACCCTCATGTCGTCCGTTGCCGCCTCAGGGGCTCCGCTGACCCTCATGTCACCCGCTGCCGCCGTAGAGGCTCCGCTGACCCTCATGTCACCCGCTACCGCCGCAGGGGCTCCTCTGACCCTCATGTCACCCGCTACCGCCGTAGGGGCTCCACAGACCCTCATGTCGCCCGTTGCCGCCGTAGTGGCTCCACTGACCCTCATGTCGCCCGCTGCTGCCGCAGGGGCTCCACAGACCCTCATGTCGCCCGCTGCCGCTGCAGGGGCTCCACAGACCCTCATGTCGCCCGTTGCCACCGCAGGGGCTCCACTGACCCTCATGTCGCCCGTTGCCGCTGCAGGGGCTCCACAGACCCTCATGTCGCCCGCTGCCGCTGCAGGGGCTCCACTGACCCTCATGTCGCCCGCTGCCACCGCAGGGGCTCCACTGACCCTCATGTCGCCCGCTGCCGCTGCAGGGGCTCCACAGACCCTCATGTCGCCCGCTGCCGCTGCAGGGGTTCCACTGACCCTCATGTCGCCCGCTGCCTCCGCAGGGGCTCCACTGATCCTCATGTCGCCCGCTGCCTCCACAGGGGCTCCACTGACCCTCATGTCACCCGCTGCCTCCGCAGGTGCTCCACTGACCCTCATGTCGCCCGCTGCCTCCACGGTCACAACCTAAAGCTCATGACCATAGATGAGGGTCTTTTTTTCCAATTCAGTTCAATTCAGTTTATTTATTTAGCACCAGTCACAACATAAGTCATCTCAGGGCACTACAGACATTCATATACATAAAAAGTAAATTAATAACATTATTCATCTGCGAAGCAGACCGCTTTGAGTCTAACTTCATCGCAGACTCTCATCTTGAGCAAGCATGAAGACAACAATTGAAAGGAAAAACTCCCTCATAAGGAAAAAACCTTTAAGGCCGAGGCATAGCTCTGCGCTGGAGCGAGCGCCGCGCCACGCCGTGTCAGCGCTGTGTGAGCGCCGCTTCACAAGCCTTTGAACGCTCGCGCGAACGCGCCAAGCTCAATTTTTACAACCGCTCACGCGCGCGCGTTGTCTCACAGTAAACTGCCCTGGTGGCGGACTGTTTTGTATGACACACAAATGTATTAAATATCCCTTCTTCATCGCTGATCGGACTTTTCTTTTGTTTTTTTGCCAAAAGTCAAGTGATCGCTTGAAGCGGTCACCATTCACTTCCTCCTCCGATGAGGAGGAATGAATTAATTTCTCACAAGCGAACTAAAGTCATGTCCAACGTGGATGCGCCAGCTTCTAAATATTTCCTGGTGTGCTTGTCTGCTGTGTGGGCTGAAGGACCAGCGCTCCCTGTTTTAATTGTATTTTTAAAAACTTTTTATGAACATATAAACACAGAAAACCGCTGCGCAGCCTTCTGCCTTTTCTTCTCAGACCGACATGTCAATCAATTCAGTAGGCGTGTCAGCAAATGACCAATCAGCGACCTCAATTTGTCCTGTAGGTAAACGCTCCGCCCTGCTTCTGCTCAAATGACATCAAGTATTTGGAGCAAAAACGTTGGAGCTTCACGCTGAGCTCTGCTGTGAACCCCCCACACGCAGCACACGCGCGTGGCGCAGCGCTCGGTCCAGCGCGGAGCTCTGCCTCGCCCTTTAGCAGAACCAGGCTCAGGAAAAGCGGCCATATTTTTTGACCTGCTTTATGTTTGTTTGTTTAAAAGATAAATTAACTGACATATTAGGACTGCAGTGTAACAACAAATAACCAAAACCAACAAAATAAAGCTTTTTTTAAATCATCTAAATATTACCATTACTGTACATTACATTCTGATGATGTTCCTTAAATGTATTGCTTCATAACATTTACCACGATCAAGGTGTGTCGTTTACTTTAATAACAACAGATGTTTTTAAATAGAATAGAATAGAATAGAATAGAATATATCTTTATTGGCATCGTCATTGCACCGGAGCACAAAACATTGCAATTGATGCACACACCGTCCTTGAGAAGGGGGACGTGTACACGCAGCCGCAGCAGAAATTAATCCGCGCCGCCACAATCAGATATGGAAAAAAAAGGAAGGTTACAATAGGTAATCAGTGGTATTCAACAAAGATTCTATCACATTTTGTCTTTCAGGACACTCTATGATATAGTCAAACTCTACCAGCCAAGCACAGATAAGACAAATCACATGTTGCATTTTGGTGGCGAAGCAGTGAGATAAAGTCTGTGAGCACCGTCCAGATTAGAGCACAGTTCTGCAGATGGAACCAGCCAGCCTTACCGGCCGGGGGATGGTGGGGGGGGGGGCAACAATGTTCTTTCCAGTTGCTCAGGCTTCAGGAGAGATTTGTAGTCAGCCTTGTTCGAGGTTGCTTGGGGTGTCCCGATTAGATTAGTTGATTTATTTATCTTCAGGGCAGGCTTCGGTGAACTTTTACCGTAGCCTTGAGTCCAGGTGCTGTCTGAAATCCAATTCCTCCAAATTACGTGTAGCTTTCATCCGACCCGAGCTATGAGTCCACATCCCCCCCTGGTGTAATCCGCTCGGCTGCAAACGAGTCCCAAACCGCACCGCAGGTCTGCAGTCCTCAACGGCCGTTCCCACTGTGCGATTAAGCTCATAAAGCAGCTGGTTCATTGAGGTCACAGCTTGGATCACAGACTCGTTCTGAGCAGGAAGCTTTGACAGCGCATTGATCGCCGCAGAAGTCTTCCTGATTTTCCAGTAGCAGAGGCACCCACACAAGCCAAAAAGCAGCGCACCTGCTACCATAAATCCAATTATGAATAGGTCTTCCACGTCCTCAACCGAAAGAACGGTCAAACACATCATTTTCCATTCTCCCCAGGAATCCATGATGTATCCGGCCGCATGCCGGATACATCATGAAGTTGAAGTAAAAATGAAGTTGAAGTAAAAATGAAAATCCAATAATTCTCAGTCGGGTCATCTGGACAGTTTCTTTTTTATAGAAACATGCTGGTGAAGATTCTCAGTCGTCCAGGACATGATGAAATCAAAAAAGGCGTTCAATACTGGATCAACTGGACTTTTTTTGTTGCGTTAAATAAATAAACAAATAAAGTCCAGTTGATCCAGTATTGAACGCCTTTTTTGATTTTATAGAAACGTTTCACCCTCCATCCGGAGAGCATCATCAGTCAGAGGAGTTCTAGCAAACTGTTTCCCCACCAAGCAGTAAACACCTTAAGTGGACCAACAAGTTTGCTGGAACCAAGATGGTTTCTGGGTACCTGGATTACTGAGCATGAACTTTGTTGCCTTGAACCACTTTGGTTGTGGCTGCCTGCCTGGGAGGAGTCGACGAGGGACAAGACGGCCTCCAGAAACCATCTTGGCTCCAGCAAACTGGTTGGTCCACTTAAGGCACATATGTCAAAGTCAGGCCCGCGGGCCGGATCTGGCCCACAAATTAATTATTTATGGCCACCTGGATGATATTTAATTACTAATAGAAACGGCCCGCAGGCCACAGCCGCCCGCTGGTGTTTTGCATGCATCAACACTACATTCCCCACAATGCAACGGTAGTAGGGATGGGACCGATCCAATCCGGAGTCGTGTCTCATGAACCCAGAGTAATAAGACCCGCCTCACGTTACATTCAGGAAATCCATTTCATAGTTTGCAGCCAGCTACAGCGTGCGAACTCACTGTGAGTAGCACTGTAGCTAACAGCTAGCCAACTTTTCATTGTAACATGTCCGTTGTGTGGAAGTATTTTACACTAAACACCACAAGACAGCAACGTGCAATGTCTGCAGAGCCATAGCACCACATTAAACTGCGGTCAAGTTAGTTTTACGTTAGACATTCGAGCTCTGGGACTTCAGCGGGACGCCACTCTCGCTGAGCCGAAACAGGGAGACCGACCGCGGCCAGCTGTGTCCAGTCCGACCCGCTATCTAACCGTCTCGTATGGGACAGGCTGAGAGCGGCTGACCAAAATCAGAGCGCCTGCCCCGTATTGAACAAGGAACTCAAATGTTCACTGAGAAGTTGCTAAACTTCATCATTTAATGACCAACAGCTATCAGCTGTAGAAAATGAAGGAATTCACAGCTTGATACTTGCAGCCAACAGTAAACAATCATAAAAAAGCATCATCCATCCATTTTCGTCCGCTTATCCGGGGTCGGGTCGCGGGGGTAGCAGCCTAAGTAGGGAGGCCCAGACTTCCCTCTCCCCAGCCACATGGAGCAGCTCCTCTGGGGGAATCCCAAGGCGTTCCCAGGCCAGCCGAGAAACATAGTCCCTCCAGCGTGTCCTGGGTCTTCCTCTGGGTCTCCTCCCGGTGGGACATGCCCGGAACACCTCCCCAGGGAGGCGTCCAGGAGGCATCCTAACCAGATGCCCGAGCCACCTCAACTGGCTCCTCTCGATGTGGAGAAGCAGCGGCTCTACTCCGAGTCCCTCCCGGATGACTGAGCTTCTCACCCTATCTCTAAGGGAGAGTCCAGACACCCTGCGGAGAAAACTCATTTCAGCCGCTTGTATCCGAGATCTCGTTCTTTCGGTCACAACCCAAAGCTCATGACCATAGATGAGGGTGGGAACGTAGATCGATCGGTAAATTGAGAGCTTTGCCTTTCGACTCAGCTCTCTCTTCACCACGACAGACCGGTACAGCGCCCGCTTCACTGCGGATGCTGCACCTATCCGCCTATCGATCTCACGCTCCAGTTTTCCCTCATTCGTGAACAAGACCCCGAGATACTTAAACTCCTCCACTTGGGGCAGGACCTCATCCCCGACCCGGAGAGGGCATGCTACCCTTTTCCGGCTCAAGACCATGGCCTCGGATTTGGAGGAACTGATCCTCATCCCGGCCGCATCACACTCGGCTGCAAACCGCTCCAGCGAAAGCTGTAGATCACGATCTGATGAAGCCAATAGGACCACATCATCTGCAAAAAACAGAGAAGCGATTCTAAGGCCACCAAAACGGATCCTCTCAACACCTTGGCTGCGCCTAGAAATTCTGTCCATAAAAGTTATGAACAGAATCGGTGACAAAGGGCAACCTTGGCGGAGTCCAACTCTCACTGGAAACGAGCCTGACTTACTGCCGGCAATGCGGACCAAGCTCTGACACCGGTCGTACAGGGACCTAACAGCCCATATCAATGGGCCTGGTACCCCATACTCCCGGAGTACCCCCCACAGAACCCCCCGAGGGACGCGGTCGAATGCCTTTTCCAAGTCCACAAAGCACATGTAAACTGGTTGGGCAAACTCCCACGCGCCCTCCAGGACCCTGTTGAGGGTGTAGAGCTGGTCCAGTGTTCCACGACCAGCACGAAAACCACACTGCTCCTCCTGAATCCGAGGTTCGACTATCCGACGGACCCTCCTCTCCAGAACCCCTGAATAGACCTTACCAGGGAGGCTTAAGAGTGTGATCCCCCTATAGTTGGAACACACCCTACGGTCCCCCTTTTTGAATAGGGGAACCACCACCCCAGTCTGCCAATCCAAGGGAACTGCCCCCGATGTCCACGCGATATTGCAGATATACGCAGATATTGGCGTAAGACAACACAACACAACCCCACAACATCCATAAAATAATAATAATAATAATAATGTCTTTGTCTGTCATCTGTGTATGTTTCCCATACACAGACGAAATCCGTCTCTGCATTTAACCCAACCACCACCAGGTGGTGCAGTGAGCAGCCAGAAAGCGCTCGGGGAGCTGGAGAATTAGGTGTGCACTAGACACCCCAAGGTGAGTAGTGGCCGGGACGCGAACCCGCGTCCTTCGGGTCCCAAGTCAAAAGCCCTGCCACTACACCATCTTGAAAGCATATTAATTAAAATTCCACAAGAAAACTGTATTAAAAAAAAAAGAAACATAAACAGCTACATTATAAAACAATGTAAAATACTAAAAGCAGGAACATGTCTGTGTTGATTTATGCCAAGAACTGAGAAGATATAAAGCTACAGGCATTTAATAGTTTATTTAATTCATTTAGTTGTTCATTTAAAAGAGACTAAATAATACAAATTAATCAAAAAGAAAACATTGAATGAAAAGAGTGCAGAAAGAAAGAAAAAAATTCTCATACGTATCACTCCCTTTAAATAAACATTGAACCCTTGGCTTTTTTTTTTTTTTTTTTTTTTTTTTTTTTTTATTAATTTACTACAGATACATTTACAATCATAAGAATGTGAACAAAAAGAACAAAGGACAAGATTACAAGAACAAGGAACACAGAGAAAAAAAAATAACTATGCCAGGGGGGTGCCAGATTTCTACAATGAGTGCATAAAAAATAAAATTATACATTAAATATACTCAAGGAGCTACAACATTCAAACGTGTTTATAGCTTTCTTGTTGTTACTCTTAGAAATGGTGCATAAATATAATTCTATTTCTTTAATTAAGCCTGGAAAAAAAGGCGAAGATGATGAAAATTTACATTTGTGAATATGGTATTTGCCAAATATTATAATTAAATTAATTGCCAGTTTTTTTTAACATTAATATTCTTTTCGTGAAAGCCAAAAATAATGTGTTCATATCTTAACGAAAATTTTGAATCAATATTACTGATGATAAAATTATTACAATGCTTCCAAAATGTCTTAATGATACAACAATTCCAGAATAAATGACTGATTGTTTCGGGGTGCTCTTTGCAAAATTTACAGTTGGGGTCAATTGTTTTGATATATTTCTTCATGAATTGATTAGTAGGATATATTCTGTGTAACAGTTTAAAGGAGACATCTTTCATTTTGTTGTTTATCATCAGTTTCTGATGAAATGTCCACACATTTTTCCATTGTGAGTCAGGGACAAAGTTTCTCCAGTATGAGACAGATGAGGGGATAGAAATAATATCCTGCTGGAACAGGGCACGGATAATTCTGTTGTTCCTACATGTTGAAGAAAAACAAGCTTTACCAACAGTGGTGTCAGTTACATTCAACAAGGATTTCTGTTCATCAAAAACATTGTTTCTAAAGAGTTCACAAATTTCATTAGTAACAGCATCAAACACAATATCATACTCTTTAGTAGTGACAGCAAGGTTAAACTTCATGTTGAATTCATCATAACTGAGTAAACATCCATTTTTCTTAAACAGTTGACCCACTAGAAGGATGTTTTGGTTGAACCATTGTGGATAAAAAAGTGATTTGTTATTGTAAAGGATAAATTTGTTATTCCAAATAAAAAAATTATGAGGGGAAAAATTATGTTTATAAATAAGTGCCCATGAAAGAAGTGTTTGTTTGTGAAATGCAGAAAGTTTTACTGGTACTTTATCTATATTGTAATTACAGAGGAGGAGAAAATCGAGCCCCCCTGAACCCTTGGCTTGTAGCAAATTCTGACCATGGTGCGCATCTTACTCCGGCCAGCAGGTGGCGCGCCTCGCCGAGCAGCGCCCGTGTGAAGCAACAAACAAACCAAAAAAAAACTGTTCTGTTCCTTTTAATCTGCGGCTCTAACCGGAAGCGTTTAGTTGGTCTGCGGGATTAACGTAACCTGAATAAACAAGGTAAGAACTGAAAACATTTTACTTAACAAGTATGTCGTGTGACATTTAGGAGTGTGTTGTCGGAGTGTTCGTTCAGGAGAACAGTGTGTACGAATGGAAGCAGCCTCCGAGCCTCGGGTGTGTGTGAGGAGGAGGAGGAGGACGAAGGGCAAAGTCATACGTAACGTGGATTAATGGAGGCATGAAGCAGCCGTGGGGCTGTCAGAGTACAGGACAAGTCTGAGGGAACTGTCCCTGTGTGAATAAAAGGGTTAGAATGAGAAACATGTTAGTAAAACCTGTGAAGTTGTGTTATATAAGCCGAACAACGTGTCTGCATCCAGACTGAACCTCCTGCCAATCAGTTTAAAACCACATGGTTTAAATAAACAATTTTTAAAAAGCTTTTATAGTTCCTAATTTCAAAAACAAACCAATGAGGTAACACAGATCCTCATGTTTTGATAGATAAATATTATTTTTTACATTAATATTAATATTTTATTATTTGAAATATTTAAATTGTTTTTTTTACAGTTCGGGCTGTTTTTTGTGAGTGATAAGTTTAACTTCCCAAATAATTATTCTGACAATATTTGTCAACAATAAACAACTCTGGTATCTCTGAGCTGCTCAAGCATTAATGTAGTGGACCCATTCTAATTAAAATGTCATACAGTATATTTGCAGGCCTTTGTGGTTTTGAGCTTGCAATACTTTATCACTGGGATGAAATTACAAAATGTCAAGATTTATTACAGAAATTATTGTCATAATGTCAGTGAAAAGGTGAACAAAAACATCCCAAAGCTTTTCTGCATCTAAAAGCAAAAGTCTGAGACATTCAGTTTGTTGGTCTGAATTTGGGGTTATTTTGAGATAATCTTGATTATTCCCCCATAATTTAATTCCCCTGTATGAAAACAGTTGGCCTACAGCAAATGGCTACAACCTTTATGTTAAAGCAGCTTTTCAGCTGTCTTTTAATTTTTTTCATTCAACCTTCATTGATACAGGTTAGTCCCATTGAGCCTCTGGGACTCATCTAAAAGATAGCCCTGATAATAAATAATAATAAAGTTATAATAATAAAGTTTGTATGGAGCCACAAACCTCCACTTGGCTTTTAAAAAACATACTTGCTGAGTTCTTGTGTATGCTGTGTTTTATAAAATAAAAATTAACATACTGTTTATGTTGTTAAAACTTTTTTATACATATATATGCAGTGTTAACAAGAAAAGGCTATATGTTTATGTTTATTATTATGTTTATTAAATTTGTTCTTTTTTTTTTACAAAAGAAACAATACAAGACAATCTCATAAATGATTGTGTACAAAATGTAAAAAAATGAAAGGTAGCAGAAAGAAGAATAAATCTTATTATATCTGCCCCTTACTTCCAACATACAGTAATCTGTTATTTTGGATATATTTGCATTTATATATATATATATATTTATATTATATATATATATATATATTATATATTTATATATACTTGTACACGATTAATTGACATGATTTAAGCAAATATTTGTGATAAAAGAACAAAATTAATCTGACATCTACAGATAAATGAAGCACAGGGTCGCAGGCTAATTTAAAAAATATATAACCACAGCCTTTTTGTACTTAAATGGCTAAAATGTTTATGAAGAGCCACATTTTCACCAAAATTCTTTGCACCTAACAGAGCTGTGTTTTGCTTTACTTCTGCTGAATATGTTGGGATTTCAGGTGGATTTGGAGAATTACATGATCATATGTGAAAATGGAGAACAGGCTAAGAAACTATCACTGCAACATTAAAACTGATCACAGAGTTTTAAACATGTTTTGGTGAAAACTTAAGTCAACTTTAGCTCATTTTGTTACTCAAATTTCTGTTTTAAATAAAAAAGTTCACAAAGGCAGCTCATTCAGTTCAATTCAGTTTATTTCTGTAACGTCAAGTTACAACATAAGTTATCGCAGCGCACTGAACGGAAACATTCACATATATTATCACATATATTATAAATGCCAGTTAGTAAGGTTATCTAAAGGAAGGAAGCAGCAGATTGCATTGAGTCTTTATTTCATCTCAGTCTCCCATCCTGAGCAAGCACAAAGGTAACAGTGGAAAGAAAAAACTCCCTCACGAGGAAGAAACCTCCATCAGAACCAGGCTCAGAACAAGCGGCCATCTGCTTCGACCGGCTGGGTTTGAGAGGAACAGACACAGAACGGCAGGTCCCTCTCAAGGAGAAAAGATAAAAAGAAACCACATATTAAGACAGAATCAATTACAAATACAATTTATTCATTTGTTACGATTCATTTGATGAAATTAGGTCAGTTTGTCCTCCAGTGGTCTAAGCCTATAGCAGCTGGGTTTCCGGAGCTATTCTAAGGGCTAACTCAGTAAACACAACACTAACTATAGGATTTATGAAAAAGGAAAGTCTAATCCCAGTCTTAAACTGGACAATGTTTCAGCCTCATGGACAGAAACTGGAAGTTGGTTCCACAAAAGAGGAGCCTGAGAACTGGAAGATCTTCCTCCCTTTCTGCTTTTGGAAACTCTAGGAACCACAAGTAAACCTGCAGTCTATAAGAGTGAAGTGCTCTGTTAGGAAAATATGGAACAACAAGATCTGTAATATAAGATGGAGCTAGGCTGTTGAGAGATATCACTCTGCATCACCTCAGACAAGCAGGAAAAAAAAACTTACCTCTCGTCATGTACACAGTGTAACGCCTTCCCACTACTAGAACATCTTACACCAAAAACATGAAGGTTTACTTGTGTTCTGATATTTCAGATCAACCCAAATGGTTAATGTTTTATCTTGGTTCGTGAAAGGTGGGCACACTCACTGGTTTGGAAGAAAACAAACAGATTCCCTTAACAATAATGATGTCATTTATTAAAGAAAACTGTGACAGAAAAAGGAAACAACAAAGACAAAACATACAGTTGTACATCTCTTCAGATATACAATAAACATACAGTTTTCCTGCTAAGATCAAAAGTGTCGGTTTTAATCTCGCCACAGTACTAACAGCAACAAACAAACTTAGGCATTGATGTAACTCATTATTCCTCACCTTTTGACACAACTGGGAGGGCCTCACAGTTTGGCTTCGGAATATACATCATGCAGCTCGACGTCTGATCAGGACTCGCAGCAGACCCTCAAATGTTCATCTGATCACTTCTTCATTTTATACCGTGTGTGCGTGCGTGTCTTCACTCACTCTGACAAAAACATGTTTTTAAGAGCAAAGCAGTGCTAGGCATGGGTCAGTTTGCCCTTAACTGAAAACTGCAACTCATCAACATCTTACAAACTTGGCTGTGAGATACATGGAAACACATTGTGTGCCTCACTCCCTTTTATTAGAAGAACTGCCAGGCTTGAAGTAGGATGGGTGATATGCATTCATTCATCAAAGACCTTATGGCTTTTCAAAGAAGGATGGGCCCATCCCTCCAAGAAATTCCGGGCCTTTGAAGTAAGACTGCACAAAACCCCCACTTCAAGAAACAGTTTAATGAAACATCTTGACACTAAACTAAAATGTTTTCTCTCACAAGTGTTGACTTAAGCATAAAAATTTATAAACATTTAGTCAGAAAAGCATTAATAAAAACTCTTAATTCCACTTGCATTCCCTGTTCTATTCTACTCTTGAAAAACACTACGTCTGTCTGACAAAAGCTTTTCCACAGCAGCAGTGAAGGTATCCACAGCTATCGCTCTGGTTCTTTTAATTTCTGCTCTTTTGTGTATTTTGCAGAGATGGCGCACAGGCTGCTGTTACGCAGAGTTTGGACGCACTCGGTGAAAGATTTCTGCTGTCTCCCATCATACACTGCTGCCATGACCACCACCTCTTATTCTACGTCTCTTCATTCTGTCCGAAGTCATCCCTCCTTCCTCACCGCATCACGAACTCTGCCCTTTCATCACACCCCACGCCGGGAAGTCTCCTTTAACGTTCAGGACAACGACGACTTCACAGAGAGGGTCATAAACAGCGAGCTGCCCGTGTTGATCGACTTCCACGCACAGTGAGTGACTTACGGGACGTACAGCTGACTGAGGTGTTACAACCAGTACACTGCCTTCTTGGCTGCTTCATAAGTAGACTGGAGGAACAAACTAACTCTTCATATGTCACAAGAAGATTGAATGTAGATCAGAAAATCAAAATTCCATCTGTTGACCCTCGAGGGAGCTTTGTGAGGTTAAACTGTCTTCACTTATTGCTGCTGGGAATAGAAGCTTTTCTAATTTAGCACAACCTCAAAATGTGACACGAAAAATGTTTTCAATTAAAAAAGCTCAAGGCTTAGACTGCCACTCTAACAGAGCTCAAATATAAAGTACTCAAACTCAGTGCCCCCCACTCCTGTTGGAGTGCAGTTGAAGCTCAGGTGGGAGTTAAAGATCCTTCTGATGGGTTTTTCTGCTAGGTGTTCTCAGCAAACCCTCACTACATGTCTGGGTCTATCTTGCATTCTGCCCTGCCATCTGCTGTACAGTACTTGCTGCCGTATAAGTTGCATATGTCCAAATATTTCTAATAAAGTGCAAAATAATAATAAGTTGCTACGCCGTATAAGTTGCATCTATTATGCGTCACCGCTGACAGCCTGGAAATGTGGGCCGGTGTGCCAAAAATCTATTAGCTGCCAAATGGTGGCCGTGGGGGTGCGTACAGTAGGACTTTAAAAAGAATTTAACAAGATTAACACTTCAAAGCAATTATTTGTTTGCTCGACTTTATAGTAAAGGTGTGTCTCTGTTGAACTGTTACTTAATAAATGCACTTTAATGGTCAAATCAGCTGCATTTCTCCTGGGCGGCGCGGCAAAATGCATCATATTTGCCTTTTGCTCCAGGAGTTCCAGAGCAAGACAAAGGTGGCTTTCTATGGCAAGCAAAGTGTCTCATTAGCCACTTTTACTTATTATTGAGACACTTGGCTTGCCATATTGCTTGAGGGTCCTCTAGCAGCTGAAAATGGTAGTGTTCAATATTTTCCATGTCAGAAAGAATGAAATAGGCAGATCTCAACCAAAGTTGATTTATAAATATGGGGGGGGAATGTATATTAGTCGCTTTGGTGTATAAGAAGCCTGTTGGAGTCAGACTCTCCACCATCACAGACATTTACACCTCTAGATGCAAGAAGAGAGCCATCTGCATAGAGCTGGGCCATATCATATCATTACCGGTTTTACCGGTATAAAAAGCTTGCCCGGGCAAAAACTTTATATCATGATATGCTAATTTCATGACGTAATACGTAAGGGCGCCCCGCCCCCTTAACAAATGAGCGCTTCAAACCAACAAATTGAACTGCGCACCTCCCCTCCACCAGTCTGCGTGCAATACTTGCTAGCTAAAATGCTAAAAACAAACAACTCGCGTCTTTCTCAGCTTCTGTCCCCCTGCTTAAACTCCAGGTAGAGAGAGCTCAAATGCCTCCCCCCACCCCGCTCTGAGCAGTCGGTGCTGTGTCTCCCCCGCCGAACCGTCTTTACAAACACGCACGGCTCCACAGACCAAGAGTCAGGTAATCAGAGACAGATCATCTAAAAAAAGCTACCGGTATATAAAATTTGATTTGATTTGATTTGATTTATTTATTCATTCATTTTATGATTAAAACAAGAAAACAATACAATACAAAAAGAGAGAAAAAATATATATAAAATGAAAGGCGGCAGAAGAAGAAAAAATCTTATTTTTTCTGCCCCTATTCCTCCCATAAACAATTCATAAACACAACTACAGTACTTGGATTACAAAATAAATAATCAACTTAATTTTAGCAGCACGGTGGCACAACTGGTAGAGCTGCTGCCTCTCAGCGAGAAGGTTGCCGGTTCAAATCCCGGTCCGGGGCCTTTCTGGGTGGAGTTTGCATGTTCTCCCCGTGCATGCGTGGGTTTCCTCCGGGTACTCCGGTTTCCTCCCACAGACCAAAAAACATGCTTGTTAGGCTGATTGGTGACTCTAAATTGACCCTAGGTGTGAGTGTGAGAGTGGATGGTTGTTTGGTGTGAGTGAGACAGGTCCCTCTTGTAAATGAGTCCCTGTGACTCAACGAGGCTAGCCTGTATAAATAAAGGTTGAATGAATTTAAGAATAAACGCATGATACAACCAACTCATATAATTTCCAAAATAGTGAACAACTTAAATAATAATTTCTACCCTCGGTGTCATACACAAACTTCCAAATTTCAACTCATTTAAATATATGTTTTTAACCGTTTAAACTTAATCATTCTTTTGAATGTAACCATTGATCTGACCACTTTAATATCAGACTCCAATTTATTCCATAACCCTATTCCTTGAATTATGGTAGATCTTCCCCTCAAACTAGTTCTAAAAGGTGGCCTCACAAATATATCTGTCCCTTTAAGATTATAATTAAATAATTAATAATAAATAATATAATTAAAATAAATAAATAAAAAACAACAAGGGGTAATTTTACTGAAATTACTTTATTTAGTAAAGTATTCAGTCTCCCAAGTATATATAAAAAAAAAGATCTGTTATTTAGATTGAAAAAGTCTTATCTATTCATGCAGGAATTGTTCATTTTTTAAAACTGATCTGTCTCTGCACACCCTGATGCATGCTCAATAATCCAGGTAGAAAAATCTAAAAAAAGCTAAGTCTGGTCCTCTGGACATTGAATGTCCAGAGGACCAGACTTACCGGTACATAATACTGCAAAGCAAGTTAATTTTGTCAAATAAATAAATTTGATTTTTTTTTTTTTTTGTTATATCACAAAATTTATCGTTATCGTGATAATGCTCTGAAATGTCACAATATAATTTTTGAGCCATATTGCCCACCCCTACATCTGCATCATGACACACACTTTTTGCCCCGCTTCCCTCGGGAAGGAGGTTGAGGAGCATTAAGTGTAGAACCACTAGACTGAGGAACAGCTTCTACCCTGAGGCTGTTAGACTCATGAATATCTAATCAGAATAATCACTGAAAAATTACATTATGCTGCTGATCTGTTTCATGATGATGTGTTCATGCGTGCTCATCTGGTCACACAGACTCATGTTCGTGCTGCTGTTTGGCGTATTGTTTTTATGCTACTAGTGCTTAGTGTATTTCTAGTTGTTGTTTTTCTTAGTTCATATCTTAGATGTTATTACTGTTTTTCTTTTACATTTTATTGTTGGATGTAACTGGGACCCTGTGATCATAATCTCGTCCCACCACATGTACCACATATGGTGTGTATGACAATAAAGAATCTCTGAAGTCGCAGGACTTGCAAATTTATGCAAAAAGGTGCAATTTATATGGCGAAAAATACGGTAATTCAACTCAGCACCGGGCGGTGATCCGGTGACATCTTTGCTCCTCTCTTCACCTGAGTGTCCAAAACATACGGCTGCAGATCAGATTCACAACTACAAAATCAATCATCGATCAGTGGCCTAGGGTGTCCTGGTGTCATGTGCACTCATGGACACCCTTATTTTCAAACATGGTGTCTGTTTTGGTTAAACTGTGACCAGTACAGACCGTAACAGAACACCGCTCGCTTTCAGATCAGAGCTTGTTCCTTCCAAATCACTTCACTGTTGCTACCCCATGTGGGCATTGAAGTCCCCGAGCAGAATAATGTCGTCCTCAGCTGGAGCACCCTCCAGCATCGTTTGGAGCATGGGCACAAACGGCAGTCAGAGCCCGTACCCCCACCCTAAGGCTCAGGGAAGCTGTACTCTATTTACCTGGTGAAAATAGGCCCAGCGCCTCTCACCTTGGGCAACTCCAGACTGGGATAAGATCCAACCCCTCTCAAGATCTGTTACATAACTGATGCTGCCCGATGAGGTGAGACCGACTTCACCTAGTCAGTAGCTCAACCTCACACACAACTCGGGCTCCTTCCCCACCGCCAGGGTAGTGCCAAGACCCCCACCTTCAGCTGCACCATGTACCAGACCCTTCTTGTAGGTTGTGGGTCCACAGGAAGACAAACCCATGTAATGAATTTAGGCTGAGCCCGCCCGGGCACCATGGGTAGAGGCCCATGGGTAGAGGCCCGATCACCAGCCACGCGCTGACAAGCCCCTCCCCCAGGCGTCCAGAGGACCTGACTGAACAATATTGGGTTTTTTACCTGGATTATTGAGCATGAACTTTGATGTTTTGAACACTTTGACCATGGCTGCCTCAGAGGAGTCGACAGGGGAGAGGGCGGGCCCCAGAAACCATCTTATCACCAGCAAACTGGTTGGTTCACTATGTGAATGTGCTGCTTGTGTGACTGAGTTTGTTGTGGCTCCTCAGACTGATGAAGTCCTTTGGATGAAGGATGAAACGTCTCAACAAAAAATAGAAACCGTCCAGATGACCTGACTGAACTTTGTTGGGTTTTCATTTTGTGGTTCAAAGTCAAAAAAAGTCAAAAGTCAAAGTCAACTTTATTGTCAGATCTGCAATATGTACTGTACAGGACATACACAGGACCGAAATTGCGTTTCTCTCAGTCCCTCGGTGCAACAGTAAACATCTAAACATTGAAACACTGAAACATATAATAATAGACATAAGCATAAAAATAGTAAAACTAACACTGTCCTGTGTGTTTTTTTTTTTTTTTTTTTTTTGCATAGTGGTATAAAAAAAGAGTATAAAAAGTATAACTAAAATAAACTAAAGGTTTCTAGCATTGACATTTGCAAAGTGGCAAAGCAGCGAATGAGTCAATGTACACAGTATATGTATGAGGTAGTAGTTGATGTTGTTGTAAAGGCAAAAAGTGGCATATGCAGTAAGGCACATTGGGCATCTGACATTTTAAAACTCATAATAACAGATTCAAGTTGTGTATATTTTACTGCCAGACGAGCCCACTCACAGTAGATTTGTTGTTCTTTTGTTGTGGTTGCTGTTTTTAGGTGGTGCGGTCCCTGTAAGATCCTCGGGCCGAGGTTAGAGAAAGCCGTGGCGAAACAGAAAGGCCGCGTCGCCATGGCAAAAGTCGACATAGATGACCACACAGACTTGGCCATCGAGTACGGGGTGAGAACTGATGCATGTGGTTTCATACACTTGAGAACATGTTTTTTCTATTATTCCACATGGATTCAGTACACCTTTGTCACGTTTCAGTGACTTGTTGTGTTTCCAGGTGTCTGCTGTCCCAACGGTCATTGCCATGCGAGGTGGTGATGTCATCGATCGGTTTGTGGGGATCAAAGATGACATTCAGCTGGACTCGTTTGTCAGCAAAGTCATTGGACAGTGAAGCACCTGTCCCCGCCCAGCTTTACACAACCACACAGTCCTGTTGTCTGGGGCTTTGGAGCACTGTGCCACAGTCCCAGCTCTTAATTGCCAACACCCATTTCTAGACTGTCAATTGTTACTTTTCCTTTTTATTATTATTTTTTTTTTCCAGTATTTTTCTTTCTTTTGTCTGTTGATGGGTGTTTGCCTCTCTCAACCTTTTAGCAGAGGCTGTTATTTTGTTGCAGCAGCTGTTTTTCTTTAAAAATGCGACGGCTTCATGAATCAAGTCGCACGCTGCGATGATGGGTTCACTGTTTTCTGTGAAAGTTTGTAGAAAAGGAAAACATTTTACAGCAGTTATTATGTTGAACACTAGGGAAGGTCTTTAGTAGTTTTAGAAAAGATGATCATACTGAATGCAATGTCAATATTAGCTGTAATTCCTAGGTTTGTCCATAAGATGGCATAGTTTCCCCAACACTGCAGCTCCACGCTGGTCATTTTACACCGTTATGCCTAATACTGTAATGTGAGAAGAAGATGGACAGGTGTGTGTGCGAGTTCTTTTCTGGGTCCTAACTGTGAAGACGAAGACAAATGGGAACGGCAAACACTTTAGTTTATTACTGAAATGTACCAGAATCGAGACCGATTGAAGAAATAAAGGAGTCATGATGTTCTGTCAGTCTTTGTTTTGACCGTGAGGTTTTTAAAGGTTTATACGAGCTTTGACGTCACCAGCTGATTCACTTTGTGTTGTTCTGATGAAACATTCACACTGTGATCCATTTGTCTTCTGTATGTTTTTCAGCATCTATCTCAACAAATCAAATCAAAACATTCAGCTCGTTCAGGACAAACCTGCTATGACTTTTTGTTTTGGTGCAACTTTAGCTTTCTGAAACATTTAGCCTTTTCTTCCATTTTTTTTCTCATAGAAACTGAATTGAGCTCATTTTACATCCTTCAAATCTTCAGATCCGTGTTTACTGCTTCTTTCACATTTTGTTCTGATTCAGCTTCTTTGTATAAATTCAAACTTTATTTCAGCTACCGGTACTTTCAGCTTTTGTCAGCTGTTTTTTTCTCTCTCTCATTTCAGGTTCTTTCTGCTAACCAACATTTTTGTGCTTCCACCTTCATTCAGCTAAGTTTCAACATTTTCTGCTATTTCAGCTACTATTTATATATTTTTATATTAATTTTAACTTTTTCAGCTAACCACATTTCACTCATTTCAACTTTTTTCATCAAAAATGTGCTGTCTCCACTTTCTCTTTTTAGCTACTTTTCAGTTGTTTTTTTCTAATTTCAGCTTTTTCCAGACAATTTCCACTTTTTTGTGCTCTTTTATGCTTTTAGCCTAATTGGACAACATACTATTTCAGGTTTCTTCTACTAATTTAAGCTTGTTCTAACTTTCCAGCTATATTTCAGCTTGTTTCTTAGCTAAACTTTAGCGGTTTTCAGATAAATTCAAGTTTTGTGTGGTAATTTCTGCTAGTTTCAGTACAGTGGGGCTAACCTGTATAAATAAAGGTTGAATGAATTGACTTATTTATGGTAATTTAATTTCAGCTTATCCTCCTTTAAGCTTTTTCTACTAGTTTCAGCTTTGTCTGCTCTTTCAGCTACTATTTAGCTATTTTATACAAAATCTAGCTTTTTCATCTGATTCCACGTTTTCTTTGGCTCATTTCAGCTCTTTCCGCTTCCTTCTGGCAGTTTAAGCCTCTTTATACCTTTTCAGCTAATTTTCTTCTTTTTTTTGGTGCTAATTTCTGCTTATTTTAAACCTAAAATAAATAGATCAGCATTTTTTTTCTGATTTCTACTGAAAGGCTTGTTCATACATTTCAGCTTGTTTTAGCTAATTTCAGCTGTTTCTCTGCAATAATCGTACTGCATTTTCACAGGAAATGCAGTTCCTCAAGTTTAATGTGTCTTTAGCTTTGAAAGAAAATGCAGTCAGAAAATGTTAAACCTTTCTCAGATGTGGTTAATCTCAGTAGCTTTTACAATTTCTTTACATGTAAATAGTTTAAAGTTTCATTTTGTTCTAATACAGATCAGGAAGACTGCCAGAGGTGAAGAACTTAATTGGTCAGTACTTTGTACCAAACTCTTTATCAAGTATTACAACTTCTCATACTTGGATCAGCACTTTTTCAGTTTTTTTTTAAAGTTTTTTCCAGTGAAAGTCTTGTAAAGTTTGGGGCCTGTGTTGGACCCCTGCTGTTTTCAGTTCTACATGATGTTTAGATCAGAGCTCATTTCCACCAAGTTTCAACTTGTTGACAGAAAAAGCTTTCTGACAATAATGTTCGTGTCGCTGCACCTCAGAAGAGTGGAGGTCTGGGAAAAGCTTTACAGAAGCCAAACAAATGGGATTTAAATATGTTTTATAAATTATATCTAGCGGACTTCAAGTTTAGCTGCACACACCTTATTTAGTCACAAAATCACTTTATTTTTGTTGTGACCGTTTTAAAGATTTTTCAGCTTTACAGACGGCCTTTTTTAATTTTAAACCATTAAAGGGCTTCAGTTCTACCTGGGCGCTGACACTTTTGAGTTGTGCCTTTACTTTTTCTTAATAAAATATCGTAAAATAATTTAAATGAATGAAATGCACTGATATTTAATTATTCAAAAGGAATGTCAGCAGTAGGTTGGCTGTGGGACAGATCTGGTTGGCAGACCGTACACTGAGGGAATCCTCTGGATGGGGCAATGAAAGATCTCATTTAAAGAAACTGGTCCAGGTGATAAGATTTAACATTTTGTGTTCTCTACATGGATGATTGAGCTTACCAACCTTTAAAGGAATGTTTTTATCAATGTTAGCTGAAATGTTTGCAAGCTGCAGTCATGTCAGTGATTTATTGCTCTCACCTCTGTGCTAGCGTCTGTCTCGACACGTTTTTGCTGCTCAAACTGTCAAAAACTTCTCATCACGTTAACTGAAACTCCCCCACCCTCCACTTGTCTCTGCTCTCTAATTTACCTTCCTTATGTCATCTGTTCAAACAGCACTGTCTGCCGTCCTCTTCTTTCTAACAAACTGCAGAATGTTCTCTGTTTTCTTACAACCTGGAATCAAAGAGGAATTTGTGGGGGAGTTGTATAATTTGATTTAGACCACAAAAGCACCAGTTTAATGGTGCAAAATATTTACTGCTAAAACTAGAAATAAGGCTCGAGTGAACACGACTGTTCACCTCCTTCCCAAAACTCGGTGTGTTGCAGCAGATACCTCTTTGAGTCTCTTCAGGTTTGTCTCCAGGAGAATTGAAAACACACTCCATCCATCTGTGAACGTTGTGAGTGCACACACTGGTGGGGGGATCTGGGGTCATCCCCCAGAATTTTTTTTAAATAACAGGTGTGTACGCTAACTGTAATGTGGACTGGCCTCACACCACAAATATTATAGTGAGTTCTTGTAGCAGACTTAATCCCCCTCTCTCGAAGAAAGATAAATAATCTGGTTATTTAAATACACAATTCTGTAACATTTATTGCCAGTTTAAATAACAATATGAAAATTATGGCAAATATGAAATATGGATGAATAGCCAATAGTGTTATTTCAGAAAGTAAATAATGTAAATAGATAGAAGACCCAGGACACACTGGAGAAACCATGTCTCTCAGTTGGCCTGGGAACGCATGGGAATCCTCCCAGAAGAGCTGGAAGAGGTGCTGTGGAAGAGATGTCTGTGGAAGAGATGTCTGTGGAAGAGATGTCTGTGGAAGAGATGTCTGTGGAAGAGATGTCTGGGCCTCCCAGCTCAAGCTGCTGCACCTGTGACCCAACTTCGGAATAAGTGGAAGATGATGGATGGATGGAGTGGTCAGTTGTTGACAAGCCTGCTGGATTGATTGACATTTGGCATTGATCTGACTTGTGCAACAACAACAAAACTGATTTTGGCCTGTTTAAGATTTTCATCATTTATTCCACATCAATATTTTGGTATTTGGTATTTAAGGACTAAGCTTCCTTACAAAATCCTAATGATGCTTTCTTTATTTTTCAGGGGTGCCTAATTAAAATGTAGGGGTTCTTGAGCACCCCCAGAAAAGAGGCTACAATCGCCTGTGGGCCAAGGCCACCATCGGCCACCCCCTGGATCTGCCATTACAGCTTCTGGTTGATAAAATTGCTCCCTCTGCTCATAAGAATCTGTCACTTTGCATTGCCCTGGACAAAATAAAAACCTGCCTCTCTTCTCCACAGTGCATCTCCTACCATCTGCAACATCTCACTTCAAAAACATTTACACCGTATTTTCCGGTGTATAGGTCGCACCTTTTTATGGTTTTTTCAAGGCCTGCGACCTATACACCGGTGCGATCTAAATTTGTAAACACTCCACTTCTGTCAAGCGTCCTACCAAAGGTGGGCGCCAGACCGCCAGGGAGCGCTAAAGCGCTAATCCGCTTATAGCGGACCTAAACAATTTGTTAGCTTTACAGCGGATTGACTAACTTTTATAATTCATAAGCGGATTTGTGCTATTTTTATTTAAAATGCAGTACCGCTAATAACTAATTATCTATCAGTAAAAACGAAAAAACTTATTTACGAGCTCTTAAATCAACCGGACGACTGCTAACAGACCATATCCTGTCAGCGCCGGATGTGGTCCGTGACAAAAAAGCATCCCCCTCAGTCTCTTGGCTAGAGAGAGCGCAGTTAGCAGCCAGTGTGTTACTCTGCAGCCTTATTGCTTGTTTTCGAAGAGTCAGACGAAGAGTTTTTAACATGGAGGGTGAACTTATGGATGTTTCTCAGCGGCCTACGCGACGCGTCTGGATTTAAAAAAGTAGTTCGCCATTAGCACTGTTCAAAATGGCGTCCGCGACAGCCACAGAAGCTAAGGACTTTCCAAGAAAACACGGTAAAAACAATTATTTCTTTGCTGAGAAAAAATATATTTCATAGCTGACGTTATAGCACAAGTTTTTCTGAGCTTGAGAGTTTCACGAAATGGTCAAATCTGCTGGATTTAAAAAAGTAGTTCGCCATTAGCACTGTTCAAAATGGCGTCCGCGACAGCCACAGAAGCTAAGGACTTTCCAAGAAAACACGGTAAAAACAATTATTTCTTTGCTGAGAAAAAATATATTTCATAGCTGACGTTATAGCACAAGTTTTTCTGAGCTTGAGAGTTTCACGAAATGGTCAAATCTGCTGGATTAAAAAAAGTAGTTCGCCATTAGCACGTTAGCTTATTAGCATTAGCGTCCGCTAGCGTTGCTAATACATAAGCGCTTTTGAAATTGCGGACCTAAATAAATTAATAAGTGCTTTAGAAATAGCGGAACTAATTTTTGGATTAGCGCTACCCAGCACTGCGTCCTACCCTCCCTCTCCCTTACTTGATGGATCTGAGCAGTGCTGGGCAGCGCTAATCCAAAAATTAGTTCCGCTATTTCTAAAGCACTAATTAATTTATTTAGGTCCACAATTTCAAAAGCACTAACATTAGTTCCGCTATTTCTAAAGCACTAATTAATTTATTTAGGTCCACAATTTCAAAAGCACTACTGTCTTATGAAAATTAGGGGAAGCTAATTCTAAACCGCTAATTCTAAAATAAAACACCATCAGACAAGAAGCAAGTTTTAAGTTGTTTGTATTGTACTATAGACTTAGGAAGGTATTTATAATAATATTGTTTGTAATAATAATCATTTTCTTTGAGTATAACCAATAGACAGGAAGGTATTTATAATAATATTGTTTGTAAAAATAATCATTTTCTTTGACTATAACCAATAGACAAAAAATACACACAACAAAACAGACCCTGATTACACCCAAGAGTTCTTTTTTTTCTATTTTAAATCGGTTCTTGAATCCCGGATGATTAAAGGTCCATCAATCAATAATCTGGTAGTTTGTAGTTCATGATCCAGGGTAATATGTCCAGAAAAAAACAAATAGTTTGGTGCAATTTAAGTCCTACCGCACAGCTGTGGTGGTCCGGTAGCTTGCCAATGCCATCCTGGGTGGGAACAGGGGGTGAAAAAAAACCTGACCTAAACAAGGTCATAAACAAAACAAAAATTAGCATTACTTTATACACAGGACTAAACTGTTATCAAAATTTCTATAGGCAGTCAACAGATTTAATGAAAAGTAACTAAAATGATCCTAAAAGGATGAAATTACAAAAATCAAAGGATTTATTTAATACTTTACGTACATATATTCTATTCGGCCACGAAATTAACAAAATGAGAATGATCTTTTACCACTTTTAAATCTCAAATACACGGCGAGTGAGGCCACTGCATTTATTCATAAAAGGAACCCAAAATACATAAAACCAAACGACTCACCGTCCAGTGGTGGACACAAAGCACACAATACAATCCTCCGGCCGCGTTAATTTGGCTTGAAACAGCGGGGTTCTCTGCGGATTTATGAAGACACCGAGCAAAAAACAACTAGCCACAACGTTTAGCATCCAAGTTCACCTCTGACCCGGAAGATGTCAAGATGGAATAGTCCATTTTCAGCAGGGGGATACAGAAATCGACCGGTTTTTGTATTGCGTTTAATGATCGTTTTCATCGTAACTATAATTATTTTTATGATAAATGTACATTAACAAGCATGAGCAATGTTAGTGATTAGGTGACTGGCCGGGGCGGGGAGGGGCCGGGGCCCCTGCTGTTTTGGGCCCCCCCAAGCAACGGCATCATTTGCTACATGGTAGATCCGAGTCTGTTCTTCCCCTCTGCTCCTCCAACCCTCCCTCCCCTCCAAGTACTCCTCTCTGCTCTTTACGGTGAAGCTGGCAGATACGGAGCCAAGCCAGCATATAAGAGCCTGACAAATAAGTTTATTCGTTTTTACTGATAGATAATTAGTTATTAGCGGTACTGCATTTTAAATAAAAATAGCACAAATCCGCTTATGAATTATAAAAGTTAGTCAAACCACAAAAAGGCTGACAAAAAGTTTAGGTCCACTGTAAGCAGATTAGCACTTTAGCGCTCCCTAGCGGTCTGTGCCCACCACTGGATCTGAGCAAACTCTTCTCCGCTGAATTCACTGTCTGACTCCACATGTGAAACCTCCAGGCCTCTCCTCCATCTGTTCATTGCGACTGCCTGTGGGCTCCTGCCCATGCACGACTGCCTGGTTAGGTCGGCACTCACCCCCACCACTCTTTTAGGGGTGGAGATTTTTTTTAAGGGTAGAGGCATACATGCTTACTTGAAAAGAAAGAAATCGTAAGTGGCTGTTGTGTTTAAA
>JBBPBX010014016.1:0-51529 GCA_038048925.1 Garcialebias charrua | reverse complement strand
GGTTCGTTCTTCGTTATTCCGTTTCAAAATAAAAACCAAATAACCGAACAAGCTTTGGTTATTTGGTAATTTCGTTTTAAAACGAAATTACAAAAACGGTTTTTAAACGGTTTTTTCGTTATTTCGTTTTTAAAACGAAATTAGAAAAACGGAATTGCAAACATAAAAAAAGGGAACGTTTTGGTTTTTGGTTAAACCAAAGACGAGCTTTTATTTTGTTAATTGAACACGGGAGTTTATGGCGGAACCGGAAATGAACTCCCGGTGCTGTGCGAATTTCTGTTCCCCCGTGAGAATCTGAGCTACAAATTAAAACAACAAGCGTATTTTATTTTTGCCCGTGAGAATCTGAGCTACAAATTAAAACAAGCGTATTTTATTTTTGCTGAACATACTATTTGCTTTAATTTTTGACGTGTGTGGGGTGTCAGCTTGACGCAGTTGAGAATCTGTTCCCCCTGTGTTGGGAGCGCGCACTGCTGCAACCCGAGAGGCGGATCCGACCGTCTTTTTTTTATTTTATATTAAATTTATTCATTTAACATTGAAACATAACGAAAAAACATTTCATAAATATGTGAAAAAAGAATACATAAAATGAAAGGTGGCAGAAAGAAGAATTCTTATTATGTCTGCCCCTTTTTTTCAAAAACAAAACAATTTCAAACAATCAATTCAAAACATAATCATTATAGAAATAACAGTTGAAAAGAGTAATTTTCACTTGTCTTCAAGGCGCATCTCTCTGTGAAACGAGTCCACACTATCTTGTCACGGTTATAACTCATTTTAATACTCCTGGTGATAAATAAATAAATATAAGCCCTAAAGTAAACCTGGTCTTGTGTGGGGTGTTATAACCTAGTTTTTTTTTTTTAAATCGCTGACAGAATCTAGATTTGGTCAAGTAACCTGCCAAATAGCTACAAATTTTAATAATACAAATTATCAGTCAGCCACCAACACATCATATATATTTATAATTTTTATTACTAATATTGAAGGATGGACGCAGCTGATAGCAGGACAAGAAAACTTCCTGCAAAGATAAGTGTAGGCTTTCTGGTAGGCTAAATCTCGTTCAAATTAAAAATGACTGGAGAAAAATTATTTCCAGCTGCTATTTTTGTTAGTTAATGTCTGTTTTTTCCATTATTTGAGAGAAAAAATGATTTTAGAAATAAAGTCAGAGAATCTTTATTGTCATTTGCACCACATGTGGTACATGTGATGAAAGGAGATTATGTACACAGGGTCCCAGTTACATCCAACAATAAAATGTAAAAGAAGAGCAATAAATAAATAACATCTAAGATATGAACTAAGAAAAACATCAAGTTAAAATACACTAAATAAAAAATACACGCATCACTAATATCATAGAAAACGATTACTCCAGACAGCACCTGTGTGAGCAGATGTGCACAATGAACACAGCAACAAAAACAGATCAGCAGCAACAGAAAACAGATCAGCAGCAACATGATGTGATATTTCACAGTGATTATTCTGGTTATTTATTCATGAGTCTAACAGCCTCAGGGTAGAAGCTGTTCCTCAGTCTAGTGGTTCTACATTTGATGCTCCTCAACCTCCGTCCTGAAGGGAGTGGGGCAAAGAGTGTGTGTGCTGGGTGAGTGGGGTCTTTCATGATGCAGGTGGCTCTCTTCCTGCATCTGGAGGTGTAGATGTCTGTGATGGTGGGGAGACTGACTCCAACATCTTCTGTGCAGCCTTCACCACTCTCTGTAGAGCTTTTCTTTCTGCAGCTGTGCAGCCTTCACCACTCTCTGCAGAGCTTTTCTTTCTGCAGCTGTGCAGCCTCCATGCCACACGTTGATGCTGGAGCACAGGATGCTCTCCACTGCACACCTGTAGAAGGAGGTGAGGACTGAGCTTCTCAGACCAGCTCGTCTCAGCCGTCTGAGGAAGTAGAGTCTCTGATGACTTTCTTGATAGGCTGGTGGTGTTGTTGCTCCAGCTGAGGTTATCATTCAAGTGTACACCCAAGTACTTGTAGCTGGAGACCACTTCCACTGCAGATCCTCTTATGTTCAGTGGGGTGTGGGTGTGTTTGTTCCTGTGAAGTGGATACATATTTTTAAAAATCTATTTTAAAAAGCAGTGTTTGAGTTGTTACACTGTTTAATATATAATTGCCAGATTCACTCACATGTTGTCGCAACTGATGGTAAGGCTGGTGCACCTCTCTTAAGACCCTACCGACCGGTTTCTCCAGCATGTATCCCAATAGATGACAAGTATCCCGTCATAAATTTCCGTCCGTATGATGGTCCTGTCTAACCCACACACAAATGTAAAATTTTATCTGATGTACTGCGGTCAAACCAGTCAACATTAGTTCTCTCAAAGATTTGTGTGGCTCATACATGGTGCATTACAATAAGAGAAACAGCAAGTGCCCCTGCAGTCAAAAAACAATGAGAGAAAATGAGATGCATACAGTATTTATAAACAATATACAATTATGCCATACTTATTACTTTCACATACCTAAATATATCAAGAATAAATATGTCAGTTTTAGATTTTGTATAAAAGAGCAAGTCAAAGTACCTCAAAATGCCTCTTTCAGTTTGCTTTTCTATGACCTCTATTCAAAATTCATATTTCATGTTCAGTGTTACAAAGAAGAAGTTAATATTTATTTGTTTGATGGCTGTTACTATTTTTTCCTGAAAAGGTGTTTACGATATATATATATATATATATATATATATATATATATATATATATATATATATATATATATATATATATATATATATATATATATATATATGTATATGTGTGTGTGTGTGTGTGTAAGCATATATACACACACACTTTTGTTTAATCAATCAACATTTTCATTAGAAGTTATAGATAAGCAAACTGAAATTAGCATTTTGAAGTACTTTGAATTGCTGTTTACCCCAAAATCTAAATTAAAACTATGACATATTTATTCTGGATGCAAAGGTGGGCACCGCTAATTAAAAAATTAGTTCCACAATTTCTAAAACGCTTATTAATTTTTTTAGGTCCACAATTTCAAAAGCACAAATGTCTTGTGAAAATTAGGGGAAGCTAATCTAATCCGCTATTTATATATTTATATATTATATATATATACATATATTTATATATAGCCGGCAGCGTTATGCAATATTTGCACTACTGTACACTGCCAACTGAAAAGTAACAAAAATGATCCTAAAAGGATGAAATTACAAAAATCAAAGGATTTATTTAATACTTTACGTACATATATTCTATTCGGCCACGAAATTAATAAAAAATAGAATGATCTTTTAATCCCTAAAACCACTTTTAAATCTCAAATACACGGGTGTGTCGCCACCGCATTTATACATAAAAGTAACCCAAATACATAAAACTAACGACTCACCGTCGAATGGTCGACACAAAACACACAATAAAATCCTCCGGCCACGTTAATTTGGCTTGAAACAGCGGGGTTCTCTGCGGATTTATCCATTAGTAACCTAGCACAACCAACCAGCTGGACACAGAGTTAGCGTCTATAGGTAGTCAACAGATTTAATGAAAAGTAACTAAAATACATAAAACTAACGACTCACCGTCGAATGGTCGACACAAAACACACAATAAAATCCTCCGGCCGCGTTAATTTGGCTTGAAACAGCGGGGTTCTCTGCGGATTTATCCAAGTACCCAGCACAAACAGCTAGCCACAGAATTAGCCCCTGAGTTCACCTCTGACCCGGAAGATGTCAAGATGGAATAGTCCATTTTTAGTAGGGGGATAAAGAAATCGACCGTTTTTTTAATTGCGTATTTAATGATCGTTTTCATCGTAACTATAATTATTTTTATGTTAAATGTACATTAACAAGCAGGATCAATGTTAGGGATGTAGGTGACTGGCCGGGGCGCGGCGGGGCCGGGGCCCCATGCTGATTGGGATCCCCAGGCAACGGCATCATTTGCTACATGGTAGATCCGAGTCTGTTCTCCGCTCTGCTCCCTCCCCCCTCCAACCCTCCCTCCTCTCTGCTCTTTACGGTGGGGAAAAAGGTAAAACACCAGCTACGGAGCCAGTATAAGAGCCTCTAAATAAGTTTATTGGTTTTTACTGATAGATAATTAGTTATTAGCGGTACTGCATTTTAAATAAAAATAGCACAAATCCGCTTATGAATTATAAAAGTTAGTCAAACCACAAAAACACTGACAAAAAGTTTAGGTCCACTGTAAGCGGATTACCCCTCCCTGGGCTGCCACCTTACCGTGGTGGAGGGGTTTGAGTGTCCCAATGATCCTAGGAGCTATGCTGTCAGGGGCTTCATGCCCCTAGAAGGGTCACCCAAGGCAGACAGGTCCTAGGTGAGGGACCAGACAAAGTGCAGCCCAAAAACCCCTATGATGAGTACAATTAATGGACTAAGTTTTCCCTCGCCCGGACGCGGGTCACCGGGGCCCCACTCTGGAGCCAGGCCCGGAGGTGGGGCACGCTGGCGAGCGCCTGGTGGCCGGGCTTTTACCCATGGAGCCCGGCCGGGCACAGCCCGAAGAGGAGACGTGGGTCCCCCTTCCCATGGGCTCACCACCTGTGGGAGGGGCCAAAGGGGTCGGGTGCAATGTGAGATGGGTGGTGGCCGAGGGCGGGGACCCTGGCGGTCTGATCCTCGGCTACAGAAGCTGGCCATTGGGACATGGAATGTCACCTCTCTGGTGGGGAAGGAGCCTGAGCTAGTGTGTGAGGTTGAGAGGTTCCGACTAGAAATAGTCGGACTCACCTCAACGCATGGCTCTGGCTCTGGAACCAGTTTCCTTGAGAGGGGTTGGACACTCTTCCACTCTGGAGTTGCCCCTGGTGAGAGGCGCCGAGCAGGAGTGGGCATACTGGTTGCCCCCCATCTTGGTGCCTGTACGTTGGGGTTCACCCCGGTGAACGAGAGGGTAGCCTCCCTTCGCCTACGTGTGGGGGGACGGGCTCTGACTGTTGTTTGTGCCTATGCACCAAACGGCAGCTCAGACTACCCACCCTTTTTGGAGTCCTTGGAGGGGGTATTGGAGAGTGCGCCTCCTGGGGACTCCCTTGTTCTACTGGGGGACTTCAACGCTCACGTGGGCAATGACAGTGAGACCTGGAGGGGTGTGGTTGGGAGGAACGGCCCCCCTGATCTGAACCAGAGTGGTGTTCTGTTATTGGACTTCTGTGCTCGTCATGGATTGTCCATAACGAACACCATGTTTAAGCATAAGGGTGTCCATATGTGCTCTTGGCACCAGGACACCCTAGGTCGCAGTTCGATGATCGACTTTGTTGTCGTCTCATCTGATCTGCGGCCGCATGTCTTGGACACTCGGGTGAGGAGAGGGGCGGAGCTGTCAACTGACCACTACCTGGTGGTGAGTTGGCTCCGATGGTGGGGGAGGATGCCGGTCAGACCTGGCAGACCCAAACGTATTGTGAGGGTCTGCTGGGAACGTCTGGCAGAGTCTCCCGTAAGACGGAGCTTTAACTCCCACCTCCGGGAGAGCTTTGAACACGTTCCAAGGGAGGCGGGGGACATGGAGTCCGAGTGGGCCGTGTTCCGCGCCTCTATTGTCGAGGTAGCTTATCGGAGCTGTGGCCGCAAGGTTGTTGGTGCCTGTCGTGGTGGCAACCCTCGAACCCGGTGGTGGACACCGGCAGTGAGGGATGCTGTCAGGCTGAAGAAGGAGTCCTATTGGGCCTTTTTGGCTTGTGGGACCCCGGAAGCAGCTGATAGGTACCGGCAGTCCAAGCGGCATGCGGCTCGGGTGGTTGCTGAGGCAAAAACTCGGGCGTGGGAGGAGTTCGGAGAGGCCATGGAGAATGACTTCCGTACGGCTTCGAGGCGATTCTGGTCCACCATCCGGCGTCTCAGGGGGGGAAAGAGGTACGAGACCAACACCATTTATGGTGGAGGTGGCGTGCTGCTGACCTCAACTCGGGATGTTGTGAGTCGGTGGGCGGAATACTTCGAAGACCTCCTCAATCCTACTGGCACGTCTTCCACTGAGGAAGCAGAGCCTGGGGACTTTGGGTCGGGTTCTCCGATCTCTGGTGCTGAGGTCGCCGAGGTGGTTAAAAAGCTCCGCGGTGGCAAGGCTCCGGGGGTGGATGAGATTCGCCCGGAGTTCCTTAGGGCTCTGGATGTTGTAGGGTTGTGTTGGCTTACGCGACTCTGCAATATCGCGTGGACATCGGGGGCAGTTCCCTTGGATTGGCAGACTGGGGTGGTGGTTCCCCTATTCAAAAAGGGGGACCGTAGGGTGTGTTCCAACTATAGGGGGATCACACTCTTAAGCCTCCCTGGTAAGGTCTATTCAGGGGTTCTGGAGAGGAGGGTCCGTCGGATAGTCGAACCTCGGATTCAGGAGGAGCAGTGTGGTTTTCGTCCTGGTCGTGGAACACTGGACCAGCTCTACACCCTCAGCAGGGTCCTGGAGGGTGCGTGGGAGTTTGCCCAACCAGTTTACATGTGCTTTGTGGACTTGGAGAAGGCATTCGACCGCGTCCCTCGGGGGGTTCTGTGGGGGGTACTCCGGGAGTATGGGGTACCAGGCCCATTGATATGGGCTGTTAGGTCCCTGTACGACCGGTGTCAGAGCTTGGTCCGCATTGCCGGCAGTAAGTCAGGCTCGTTTCCGGTGAGAGTTGGACTCCGCCAAGGTTGCCCTTTGTCACCGATTCTGTTCATAACTTTTATGGACAGAATTTCTAGGCGCAGCCAAGGTGTTGAGAGGATCCGTTTTGGTGGCCTTAGAATCGCTTCTCTGTTTTTTGCAGATGATGTGGTCCTACTGGCTTCATCAGTTCGTGATTTACAACTTTCACTGGAGCGGTTTGCAGCCGAGTGTGATGCGGCCGGGATGAGGATCAGTTCCTCCAAATCCGAGGCCATGGTCTTGAGCCGGAAAAGGGTAGCATGCCCTCTCCGGGTCGGGGAGGAGGTCCTGCCCCAAGTGGAGGAGTTTAAGTATCTCGGGATCTTGTTCACGAATGAGGGAAAACTGGAGCGTGAGATCGATAGGCGGATAGGTGCAGCGTCCGCAGTGAAGCGGGCGCTGTACCGGTCTGTCGTGGTGAAGAGAGAGCTGAGTCAAAAGGCAAAGCTCTCAATTTACCGATCGATCTACGTTCCCACCCTCATCTATGGTCATGAGCTTTGGGTTATGACCGAAAGAACAAGATCTCGGATACAAGCGGCTGAAATGAGTTTTCTCCGCAGGGTGGCTGGACTCTCCCTTAGAGATAGGGTGAGAAGCTCAGTCATCCGGGAGGGACTCGGAGTAGAGCCGCTGCTTCTCCACATCGAGAGGAGCCAGTTGAGGTGGCTCGGGCATCTGGTTAGGATGCCTCCTGGACGCCTCCCTGGTGAGGTGTTCCGGGCATGTCCCACCGGGAGGAGACCCAGAGGAAGACCCAGGACGCGCTGGAGGGACTATGTTTCTCGGCTGGCCTGGGAACGCCTTGGGATTCCCCCGGAGGAACTGCTCCAAGTGGCTGGGGAGAGGGAAGTCTGGGCCTCCCTACTTAGGCTGCTACCCCCGCGACCCGACCCCGGATAAGTGGAAGAAGATGGATGGATGGTAAGCGGATTAGCGCTTTAGCGCTCTCTAGCGTTCATTTGCCCACCACTGACAGTCACCAAGCACTTAGCCTATCCTAACACAGTTTTTAAAGATGAAGGAGTCAGTTGAATTGTCTCCCTCCTCCCTGCAGGCTCCATTCCCATAAAGGGAGCTAGCTCCCTTTATTTGAAAGGGAGACAATTCAACTTATTCCTTCATCTTTAAAAACTGTGTTAGGATAGGCTAAGTGATTGGTGACTGTACAGTACTGTACATTTATCTATTTATAAATAAAAAACAATAAAAAAATAAAAATACTGTATTTACTGTATATTTTTAATAAATAGATAAATGTACAGTACTGTACAGTCACCAGCGCTGGGCAGCGCTAATCCAAAAATTAGTTCCAGAATTTCTAAAACGCTTATTAATTTTTTTAGGTCCACAATTTCAAAAGCACAAATGTCTTATGAAAATTAGGGGAAGCTAATCTAATCCGCTATTTATATATTTATATATTATATATATATATATATTTATATATAGCCGGCAGCGTTATGCAATATTTGCACTACACTGCCAACTGAAAAGTAACAAAAATGATCCTAAAAGGATGAAATTACAAAAATCAAAGGATTTATTTAATACTTTACGTACATATATTCTATTCGGCCACGAAATTAACAAAAAATAGAATGATCTTTTAATCCCTAAAACCACTTTTAAATCTCAAATACACGGGTGTGTCGCCACCGCATTTATACATAAAAGTAACCCAAATACATAAAACTAACGACTCACCGTCGAATGGTCGACACAAAACACACAATAAAATCCTCCGGCCACGTTAATTTGGCTTGAAACAGCGGGGTTCTCTGCGGATTTATCCATTAGTAACCCAGCACAACCAACCAGCTGGACACAGAGTTAGGTCCAGTTCACCTCTGACCCGGAAGATGTCAAGATTCTATAGGTAGTCAACAGATTTAATGAAAAGTAACTAAAATACATAAAACTAACGACTCACCGTCGAATGGTCGACACAAAACACTCAATAAAATCCTCCGGCCGCGTTAATTTGGCTTGAAACAGCGGGGTTCTCTGCGGATTTATCCAAGTACCCAGCACAAACAGCTAGCCACAGAATTAGCCCCTGAGTTCACCTCTGACCCGGAAGATGTCAAGATGGAATAGTCCATTTTTAGTAGGGGGATAAAGAAATCGACCGTTTTTTATTGCGTATTTAATGATCGTTTTCATCGTAACTATAATTATTTTTATGTTAAATGTACATTAACAAGCAGGATCAATGTTAGGGATGTAGGTGACTGGCCGGGGCGCGGCGGGCGGGGCCTGCTGATTGGGATCCCCAGGCAACGGCATCATTTGCCTACATGGTAGATCCGAGTCTGTTCTCCGCTCTGCTCCCTCCCCCTCCAACCCTCCCTCCTCTCTGCTCTTTACGGTGGGGAAAAAGGTAAAACAAGCAGCTACGGAGCCAGCATAAGAGCTTGTAAATAAGTTTATTGGTTTTTACTGATAGATAATTAGTTATTAGCGGTACTGCATTTTAAATAAAAATAGCACAAATCCGCTTATGAATTATAAAAGTTAGTCAAACCACAAAAACGCTGACAAAAAGTTTAGGTCCACTGTAAGCGGATTAGCGCTTTAGCGCTCTCTAGCGTTCATGTGCCCACCACTGACAGTCACCAAGCACTTAGCCTATCCTAACACAGTTTTTAAAGATGAAGGAATCAGTTGAATTGTCTCCCTTTCACATAAAGGGAGCTAGCTCCCTTTATGGGAATGGAGCCTGCAGGGAGGAGGGAGACAATTCAACTGACTCCTTCATCTTTAAAAACTGTGTTAGGATAGGCTAAGTGCTTGGTGACTGTCAGTGGTGGGCATATGAACGCTAGAGAGCGCTAAAGCGCTAATCCGCTTACAGTGGACCTAAACTTTTTGTCAGCGTTTTTGTGGTTTGACTAACTTTTATAATTCATAAGCGGATTTGTGCTATTTTTATTTAAAATGCAGTACCGCTAATAACTAATTATCTATCAGTAAAAACCAATAAACTTATTTAGAGGCTCTTATACTGGCTCCGTAGCTGGTGTTTTACCTTTTTCCCCACCGTAAAGAGCAGAGAGGAGGGAGGGTTGGAGGGGGGAGGGAGCAGAGCGGAGAACAGACTCGGATCTACCATGTAGCAAATGATGCCGTTGCCTGGGGATCCCAATCAGCATGGGGCCCCGGCCCCGCCGCGCCCCGGCCAGTCACCTACATCCCTAACATTGATCCTGCTTGTTAATGTACATTTAACATAAAAATAATTATAGTTACGATGAAAACGATCATTAAATACGCAATAAAAAAACGGTTGATTTCTTTATCCCCCTACTAAAAATGGACTATTCCATCTTGACATCTTCCGGGTCAGAGGTGAACTCAGGGGCTAATTCTGTGGCTAGCTGTTTGTGCTGGGTACTTGGATAAATCCGCAGAGAACCCCGCTGTTTCAAGCCAAATTAACGCGGCCGGAGGATTTTATTGAGTGTTTTGTGTCGACCATTCGACGGTGAGTCGTTAGTTTTATGTATTTTAGTTACTTTTCATTAAATCTGTTGACTACCTATAGAATCTTGACATCTTCCGGGTCAGAGGTGAACTGGACCTAACTCTGTGTCCAGCTGGTTGGTTGTGCTGGGTTACTAATGGATAAATCCGCAGAGAACCCCGCTGTTTCAAGCCAAATTAACGTGGCCGGAGGATTTTATTGTGTGTTTTGTGTCGACCATTCGACGGTGAGTCGTTAGTTTTATGTATTTGGGTTACTTTTATGTATAAATGCGGTGGCGACACACCCGTGTATTTGAGATTTAAAAGTGGTTTTAGGGATTAAAAGATCATTCTATTTTTTGTTAATTTCGTGGCCGAATAGAATATATGTACGTAAAGTATTAAATAAATCCTTTGATTTTTGTAATTTCATCCTTTTAGGATCATTTTTGTTACTTTTCAGTTGGCAGTGTAGTGCAAATATTGATAACGCTGCCGGCTATATATAAATATATATATATATATAATATATAAATATATAAATAGCGGATTAGATTAGCTTCCCCTAATTTTCATAAGACATTTGTGCTTTTGAAATTGTGGACCTAAAAAAATTAATAAGCGTTTTAGAAATTCTGGAACTAATTTTTGGATTAGCGCTGCCCAGCGCTGGTGACTGTACAGTACTGTACATTTATCTATTTATTAAAAATATACAGTAAATACAGTATTTTTATTTTTTTATTGTTTTTTATTTATAAATAGATAAATGTACAGTACTGTACAGTCACCAATCACTTAGCCTATCCTAACACAGTTTTTAAAGATGAAGGAATAAGTTGAATTGTCTCCCTTTCAAATAAAGGGAGCTAGCTCCCTTTATGGGAATGGAGCCTGCAGGGAGGAGGGAGACAATTCAACTGACTCCTTCATCTTTAAAAACTGTGTTAGGATAGGCTAAGTGCTTGGTGACTGTCAGTGGTGGGCAAATGAACGCTAGAGAGCGCTAAAGCGCTAATCCGCTTACCATCCATCCATCTTCTTCCGCTTATCCGGGGTCGGGTCGCGGGGGTAGCAGCCTAAGTAGGGAGGCCCAGACTTCCCTCTCCCCAGCCACTTGGAGCAGCTCCTCCGGGGGAATCCCAAGGCGTTCCCAGGCCAGCCGAGAAACATAGTCCCTCCAGCGCGTCCTGGGTCTTCCTCTGGGTCTCCTCCCGGTGGGACATGCCCGGAACACCTCACCAGGGAGGCGTCCAGGAGGCATCCTAACCAGATGCCCGAGCCACCTCAACTGGCTCCTCTCGATGTGGAGAAGCAGCGGCTCTACTCCGAGTCCCTCCCGGATGACTGAGCTTCTCACCCTATCTCTAAGGGAGAGTCCAGCCACCCTGCGGAGAAAACTCATTTCAGCCGCTTGTATCCGAGATCTTGTTCTTTCGGTCATAACCCAAAGCTCATGACCATAGATGAGGGTGGGAACGTAGATCGATCGGTAAATTGAGAGCTTTGCCTTTTGACTCAGCTCTCTCTTCACCACGACAGACCGGTACAGCGCCCGCTTCACTGCGGACGCTGCACCTATCCGCCTATCGATCTCACGCTCCAGTTTTCCCTCATTCGTGAACAAGATCCCGAGATACTTAAACTCCTCCACTTGGGGCAGGACCTCCTCCCCGACCCGGAGAGGGCATGCTACCCTTTTCCGGCTCAAGACCATGGCCTCGGATTTGGAGGAACTGATCCTCATCCCGGCCGCATCACACTCGGCTGCAAACCGCTCCAGTGAAAGTTGTAAATCACGAACTGATGAAGCCAGTAGGACCACATCATCTGCAAAAAACAGAGAAGCGATTCTAAGGTCACCAAAACGGATCCTCTCAACACCTTGGCTGCGCCTAGAAATTCTGTCCATAAAAGTTATGAACAGAATCGGTGACAAAGGGCAACCTTGGCGGAGTCCAACTCTCACCGGAAACGAGCCTGACTTACTGCCGGCAATGCGGACCAAGCTCTGACACCGGTCGTACAGGGACCTAACAGCCCTTATCAAAGGGCCTGGTACCCCATACTCCCGGAGTACCCCCCACAGAACCCCCCGAGGGACGCGGTCGAATGCCTTCTCCAAGTCCACAAAGCACATGTAAACTGGTTGGGCAAACTCCCACGCACCCTCCAGGACCCTGCTGAGGGTGTAGAGCTGGTCCAGTGTTCCACGACCAGGACGAAAACCACACTGCTCCTCCTGAATCCGAGGTTCGACTATCCGACGGACCCTCCTCTCCAGAACCCCTGAATAGACCTTACCAGGGAGGCTTAAGAGTGTGATCCCCCTATAGTTGGAACACACCCTACGGTCCCCCTTTTTGAATAGGGGAACCACCACCCCAGTCTGCCAATCCAAGGGAACTGCCCCCGATGTCCACGCGATATTGCAGAGTCGCGTAAGCCAACACAACCCTACAACATCCAGAGCCCTAAGGAACTCCGGGCGAATCTCATCCACCCCCGGAGCCTTGCCACCGCGGAGCTTTTTAACCACCTCGGCGACCTCAGCACCAGAGATCGGAGAACCCGACCCAAAGTCCCCAGGCTCTGCTTCCTCAGTGGAAGACGTGCCAGTAGGATTGAGGAGGTCTTCGAAGTATTCCGCCCACCGACTCACAACATCCCGAGTTGAGGTCAGTAGCACGCCACCTCCACCATAAATGGTGTTGGTCTCGTACCTCTTTCCCCCCCTGAGACGCCGGATGGTGGACCAGAATCGCCTCGAAGCCGTACGGAAGTCATTCTCCATGGCCTCTCCGAACTCCTCCCACGCCCGAGTTTTTGCCTCAGCAACCACCCGAGCCGCATGCCGCTTGGACTGCCGGTACCTATCAGCTGCTTCCGGGGTCCCACAAGCCAAAAAGGCCCAATAGGACTCCTTCTTCAGCCTGACAGCATCCCTCACTGCCGGTGTCCACCACCGGGTTCGAGGGTTGCCACCACGACAGGCACCAACAACCTTGCGGCCACAGCTCCGATAAGCTGCCTCGACAATAGAGGCGCGGAACACGGCCCACTCGGACTCCATGTCCCCCGCCTCCCTTGGAACGTGTTCAAAGCTCTCCCGGAGGTGGGAGTTAAAGCTCCGTCTTACGGGAGACTCTGCCAGACGTTCCCAGCAGACCCTCACAATACGTTTGGGTCTGCCAGGTCTGACCGGCATCCTCCCCCACCATCGGAGCCAACTCACCACCAGGTAGTGGTCAGTTGACAGCTCCGCCCCTCTCCTCACCCGAGTGTCCAAGACATGCGGCCGCAGATCAGATGAGACGACAACAAAGTCGATCATCGAACTGCGACCTAGGGTGTCCTGGTGCCAAGAGCACATATGGACACCCTTATGCTTAAACATGGTGTTCGTTATGGACAATCCATGACGAGCACAGAAGTCCAATAACAGAACACCACTCTGGTTCAGATCAGGGGGGCCGTTCCTCCCAACCACACCCCTCCAGGTCTCACTGTCATTGCCCACGTGAGCGTTGAAGTCCCCCAGTAGAACAAGGGAGTCCCCAGGAGGCGCACTCTCCAATACCCCCTCCAAGGACTCCAAAAAGGGTGGGTAGTCTGAGCTGCCGTTTGGTGCATAGGCACAAACAACAGTCAGAGCCCGTCCCCCCACACGTAGGCGAAGGGAGGCTACCCTCTCGTTCACCGGGGTGAACCCCAACGTACAGGCACCAAGATGGGGGGCAACCAGTATGCCCACTCCTGCTCGGCGCCTCTCACCAGGGGCAACTCCAGAGTGGAAGAGTGTCCAACCCCTCTCAAGGAAACTGGTTCCAGAGCCAGAGCCATGCGTTGAGGTGAGTCCGACTATTTCTAGTCGGAACCTCTCAACCTCACACACTAGCTCAGGCTCCTTCCCCACCAGAGAGGTGACATTCCATGTCCCAATGGCCAGCTTCTGTAGCCGAGGATCAGACCGCCAGGGTCCCCGCCCTCGGCCACCACCCATCTCACATTGCACCCGACCCCTTTGGCCCCTCCCACAGGTGGTGAGCCCATGGGAAGGGGGACCCACGTCTCCTCTTCGGGCTGTGCCCGGCCGGGCTCCATGGGTAAAAGCCCGGCCACCAGGCGCTCGCCAGCGTGCCCCACCTCCGGGCCTGGCTCCAGAGTGGGGCCCCGGTGACCCGCGTCCGGGCGAGGGAAAACTTAGTCCATTAATTGTACTCATCATAGGGGTTTTTGGGCTGCACTTTGTCTGGTCCCTCACCTAGGACCTGTCTGCCTTGGGTGACCCTTCTAGGGGCATGAAGCCCCTGACAGCATAGCTCCTAGGATCATTGGGACACTCAAACCCCTCCACCACGGTAAGGTGGCAGCCCAGGGAGGGGTAATCCGCTTACAGTGGACCTAAACTTTTTGTCAGTGTTTTTGTGGTTTGACTAACTTTTATAATTCATAAGCGGATTTGTGCTATTTTTATTTAAAATGCAGTACCGCTAATAACTAATTATCTATCAGTAAAAACCAATAAACTTATTTAGAGGCTCTTATACTGGCTCCGTAGCTGGTGTTTTACCTTTTTCCCCACCGTAAAGAGCAGAGAGGAGGGAGGGTTGGAGGGGGGAGGGAGCAGAGCGGAGAACAGACTCGGATCTACCATGTAGCAAATGATGCCGTTGCCTGGGGATCCCAATCAGCATGGGGCCCCGGCCCCGCCGCGCCCCGGCCAGTCACCTACATCCCTAACATTGATCCTGCTTGTTAATGTACATTTAACATAAAAATAATTATAGTTACGATGAAAACGATCATTAAATACGCAATTAAAAAAACGGTCGATTTCTTTATCCCCCTACTAAAAATGGACTATTCCATCTTGACATCTTCCGGGTCAGAGGTGAACTCAGGGGCTAATTCTGTGGCTAGCTGTTTGTGCTGGGTACTTGGATAAATCCGCAGAGAACCCCGCTGTTTCAAGCCAAATTAACGCGGCCGGAGGATTTTATTGTGTGTTTTGTGTCGACCATTCGACGGTGAGTCGTTAGTTTTATGTATTTTAGTTACTTTTCATTAAATCTGTTGACTACCTATAGACGCTAACTCTGTGTCCAGCTGGTTGGTTGTGCTGGGTTACTAATGGATAAATCCGCAGAGAACCCCGCTGTTTCAAGCCAAATTAACGTGGCCGGAGGATTTTATTGTGTGTTTTGTGTCGACCATTCGACGGTGAGTCGTTAGTTTTATGTATTTGGGTTACTTTTATGTATAAATGCGGTGGCGACACACCCGTGTATTTGAGATTTAAAAGTGGTTTTAGGGATTAAAAGATCATTCTATTTTTTGTTAATTTCGTGGCCGAATAGAATATATGTACGTAAAGTATTAAATAAATCCTTTGATTTTTGTAATTTCATCCTTTTAGGATCATTTTTGTTACTTTTCAGTTGGCAGTGTAGTGCAAATATTGATAACGCTGCCGGCTATATATAAATATATATATATATATATATATATATATATATATATATATATATATATATATATATATATATATATATATATATATATATATATATATATATATATATATATATATAATATATAAATATATAAATAGCGGATTAGATTAGCTTCCCCTAATTTTCATAAGACATTTGTGCTTTTGAAATTGTGGACCTAAAAAAATTAATAAGCGTTTTAGAAATTCTGGAACTAATTTTTGGATTAGCGCTGCCCAGCGCTGGTGACTGTACAGTACTGTACATTTATCTATTTATTAAAAATATACAGTAAATACAGTATTTTTATTTTTTTATTGTTTTTTATTTATAAATAGATAAATGTACAGTACTGTACAGTCACCAAGCACTTAGCCTATCCTAACACAGTTTTTAAAGATGAAGGAATCAGTTGAATTGTCTCCCTCCTCCCTGCAGGCTCCATTCCCATAAAGGGAGCTAGCTCCCTTTATGGGAATGGAGCCTGCAGGGAGGAGGGAGACAATTCAACTGACTCCTTCATCTTTAAAAACTGTGTTAGGATAGGCTAAGTGCTTTGTGACTGTCAGTGGGGGGCATATGAACGCTAGAGAGCGCTAAAGCGCTAATCCGCTTACAGTGGACCTAAACTTTTTGTCAGCGTTTTTGTGGTTTGACTAACTTTTATAATTCATAAGCGAATTTGTGCTATTTTTATTTAAAATGCAGTACCGCTAATAACTAATTATCTATCAGTAAAAACCAATAAACTTATTTAGAGGCTCTTATACTGGCTCCGTAGCTGGTGTTTTACCTTTTTCCCCACCGTAAAGAGCAGAGAGGAGGGAGGGTTGGAGGGGGGAGGGAGCAGAGCGGAGAACAGACTCGGATCTACCATGTAGCAAATGATGCCGTTGCCTGGGGATCCCAATCAGCATGGGGCCCCGGCCCCGCCGCGCCCCGGCCAGTCACCTACATCCCTAACATTGATCCTGCTTGTTAATGTACATTTAACATAAAAATAATTATAGTTACGATGAAAACGATCATTAAATACGCAATAAAAAAACGGTCGATTTCTTTATCCCCCTACTAAAAATGGACTATTCCATCTTGACATCTTCCGGGTCAGAGGTGAACTCAGGGGCTAATTCTGTGGCTAGCTGTTTGTGCTGGGTACTTGGATAAATCCGCAGAGAACCCCGCTGTTTCAAGCCAAATTAACGCAGCCGGAGGATTTTATTGAGTGTTTTGTGTCGACCATTCGACGATGAGTCGTTAGTTTTATGTATTTTATTTGGTGGTGGGTAGAGAGAAAAAACAAAAAAGTGATATAGCTCTTTTACAAGAAACTCACCTAACAGATAAAGAACGTGAAATCTAAACAGAGATTTGGTGGATAAAGTTTTTACAGTTCATATAATTCTAAATCTAGAGGTGTAGTTGTACTATTTCCTAAATAATTATGTTAAAATAAAATGTAAAAAAAAAATCTCGGTGGAAGAATATTAATGGTGCAATTTGATCTCTTTGAGACCCCAACAACTTTAATTAATATATATACACCGAATGTTGATGACCCTCAATTGTTTTAGAAATCTTCTTTTAGACTCAGCTCAGGTTTGTGGTTGCTGCATTGTAGGGGGAGGGGGGGATTTTAATTTAATGTTAAACCCATGTTTAATTAAAACAAATAAAAATTATTTACCTCCTTCTAGAAATGACATTGTTTTGACTGATGGTATGAAAGATATGGGATATTTAGATAAATGGAGAGTCAAAAACCCGGTTGAATAAGAATATTCATATTACTCACATATCCATAAAACACATAAAATGATTATTTTAATCATTAACTCAATTGAATCCAAAAGTATTGGAGTGTATATACTCACTGAAAATACTCACCGATCATAGTCCCTTGAAAATTAAAATAAATATAAATAGCAAAAATGTCAAAATGTTACGTAAAAGATGGACAGTAAAGCCACATGTATTAAACAATTTCCATTTTTCACTTTTGTACGGAAAGACATAACAGAATTAAAATATTAATTATAAGAAGCTTGTTACAGCCATCTGGAAGTCAGTGCTTGCCTGTATTAGAAATTTGTACACAGACAATCAAAGAAAATAACAAAAAACATCAATAAATTAAACGAAAAAAATGCTAATTTGGAGAAAGATGCTCACACTAATGATACGTGTACTGTACATGAATGGATACAGTATTTATTAACTAGAAGAGGTTGGAATATAATAATGTGTTGACTTATATAGTCCTTTGGATGAAGGATGAAATGTCTTAACAACAACAACAAAAAGAAACCATCCAGATGATCTGACTGAACTTTGTCTGATTTTTTTTACCCGGATTATTGAGCATGAACTTTGGTGTTTTGAATCACTTTGGCTATGATTGACTCAAAGGAGTCGACGCGGGAGAGGGCGGGCCCTAGAAACCATCTTATCACCATTAAACTGGTTGGTCCACTATGTGGGTGTGCCGTTTGTGGGGCTCAGGTTATGGTGGCTCCTTAAACTGACGGACTAGTGGAGGTTGGACAGAATGAACTGACTGGATCCTCGTATTGCATAAAACACGCAGAGGCTGTAGGAGGTGGAAAAACTACGGGGACTGTTAGAGGTGTCATCGGGCCGGAAATACACGGCCCTACCCTACCCGAGCCCTTAGTTTAATTACCCAAGCCCGAGGGAGCCCGCTGATTTCCTAGAAATCACCGCCCGACCCGACCCTACCCGATTAAAAAAAAAAACAACAACAACAAAAAAAAAAAAAACACTACGTTTATTTATTAAGCTTTTACTGCGTTCTCCCACTCAGCAAAAGAACTTGATGTTGTTCTGTGTTTTGATGGAGGAGGTGTGAGCGCGCTGCTCGCAGTTTGCTGTTGAAGCTTCAGGAATGTCAGGAATGCGGCAACTTGTTCCGCCGCAGAGAGCAGTGTGCGGACGTGAGCGTGCACCTGACGCACGTCAGCTGGTGACATAATTTTGAGCTTGTTAAAGTTAGGCCACAGAAATAATGCAACTCTCTGCAAGTCGTGGATAATAATTTTGCGCTCCAGCACTTCTGCATGTCGCGCAGAAACACCTGCTGCGGAGAGTCTGTGTGTGAGGAGGACTGGCAGCTTCAGTTTCTCATTCCAGAGACAAACCAGGTTGGTGGGATATTTGTCACCCTCCAGTTCTCTCTGTGCACGGTAAAATGGTTCGAGAAATGTCACTAAAAAGTCCAGCATGTCGGGGGAGACGCTCGTCCAGGCGCGCGCCGCGCGCCTGCTCTCTGGCTGAGTGGCTGCGCTCAGTGCGCTGCGGTTTTCACCATCTAAATTCACTCTATTAATTATTTCCTCATCAATAAACTTACTGCCTTATATTCTTTACAAGCAGATTAAAACAATTTTATATTGTGTGCATTTTTATTTAGTTTTGTTTGTGCTGTATGATTAAAAAAAACCACATCAAAGCCCGAGCCCGACCCGCGGCCCGCCAATCAAACGCAAAAATATGGCCCTACCCTACCCGAAGTCGGGTAGGGCTCGGGTAGGGTCGGGCTCGGGCAAAGAAACGACACCTCTAGGGACTGTGGCAAGCCTGGGGTCGACCACAGGGGTTACAGCTGCGAAGATCGGGAAAACTCGGACAGGTTCAAAAACAGAGGGGTGAATTTTTGGTGGAGGACTGGGGCGGACAGCATACGGTGGGAGGAGCGACTCCAGCAAATGCTTCTCCTCCTGAACCTCGTCCAGAAAATCCTCCATACCCGAAAAATCAATAAGTCTAGGAAGGTGACGATATTCGTTTAACATGGCTCTTGTGGCCATCCATCTCTCCCACAGATTATGGGAGGTGGCCGAGTCAACATACCTCTGGACAGTGTCACAGAGTTTAAAGTAATATTTGTCAGGGAGTCTGGATAAAAACTGATTGCCTGCTGGGTTCATAGTTGGTCGTGTCGTACTGTCAGGGTTTCCAGGCAGGTTAAGGCAGGACAGAACCCAGTTTTGCATGCAAGAGTCAGGACTCCAGGATTACAAAAATTAAAACTTTTTAATAACAAATTAAAGAGGGCTGAGGTGGCAGCAAAACTTACTCAAATAGGGAACAGGAATCAGGACAGGCTGGTAGGACAGGACAGGATAGACCCAACGACGACCCGACAAGGGACAAGACTCACAGACAAACTATACACAGACAATACAGGACGTGATTACAAACACCTGGGAACACAAGGAGGAAATATATCTAAATACTGTAATTGAAACACAAGGGTGCACAGACAAGGGATGCCCACCAAATGGTGCCATCCCTACTTACGCCTCAATCAACATATTAGGGGAATTCAAATTGACAAGCAAGATTTTAAAACATCATTATATGCTGATGATTTATTAATTATTTATCATTAATTAATTCAAATCATTATATGCTGATGATTTATTAATATACATGTTCAACACAAAAAACTCAACACATCATCTGATGTTGCTTTTAGAAGAGTATAGAACATTATCAAATTAATTATGGAAAAAGTGAAATTATGCCTAAATAAACTGGCTATGACTCATTTACCTCAAGTGACTTGTTTTAAATGGAGTCCTAAAGGATTTCAACATTTAGATATTAATATATGCAATGATTTAACTCAAGCATATAAACTGAATTACCTTTTGTTTATTGATAACTTTAAATTGAATAATCTGCCAATTTCCTTTATCATTAGAGTAAATCCTGTTAAGATATGTGTTCTCCCAAAGTTTCTTTTTTTCAGACTATCCCTATAAAATGTCTAGCTTCACTCTTTACAATAACTGATGTCCTGATATCATCATGTACTGTATATGGCCATTTAAACATGTTGGGATAAAACTATCATCTGGGATGTCATCATAAAAAGAGTATACCAAATAGTATTTTTTTAGATACATAATCATATAAAATTCATAAACTAGATATCATATTTTTGTACAAGACCAGTTCTTCTTTTAACAAGAGATTTTAAGAAGGAGGGTTTGGATTGTAACTTAACATGGAACATGAATTTTGTTGTAAATGATAAATATTTAATTCAAAATTAAATTTTTAAATTAAAAAAATGAATGTTAAACATTCAACACTTTTTTTAAACATTTGTTTTCTTGGATTCATTGGCTCTGTGTAGAACTTTACTAATGACAAAAATACTTTTGACATGAACTCTGTACTTTAAGTTAGAATGTTTTGGACAAGCCACCATCATTTTGTCACAATATCCAGTTTCAAGACTTTTTGTCAACTAAACATATTTCTGTACAGTATATATCAAAACTTGAACTAATCAAAGCGACATACTTGATGTAAGCTATAAAAAAGCTATAATTTGGTGCATGTACTGCATCCTGCCGCAAGAGCCTCCAGCGCATCGTGAGAGCAGCTGAGAAGATTGTCGGCACCTCCTTCCCCTCACTACAGGACTTATGCCTCATCCTCACCAAACGCATCAAAATGCTCCCAATGCTCTGTGTTTGCTGCTTGTCAACAGATGTCTGTCCCCACCGAACATGTCTGCAGACGCGCAGTGGGAGGAGCGTGTGGCTCCCTTCCCGGTCAGATCCGTGTTGTTTTTATGTACACTGGGCAGATAAAATCAGCTGTACGTGAGCCTCGTTAACACTTGAGTGGGTTTTCTACGAGCCGAACTGCAACTCCAAAAGTCTTTGTTGAGATTAAAACGTTTTTTTTTATGTTTGGGGTGATGTACACTCGAGTGGACAGCAGCAACTTTAAAAATGCCAGGTTTTCCTACCGGATGCTGTTTTCGTCCACAGAAAGTCCCGTCGTCGTTGCGTCATCACAATAGCAGAGTCTCTCCCGAGTGGTTGCTGCGACGCTACGAGCAGCAGAAGCAAGAATATTCTGGCTTCCTGCTGCTCGGCTGTTCGGTTGCTCGGCTGCGCGCGTGCGTGAAAAGGGACTGCCAGGTGCTGCTGCGCTGCTTGAAATGCTGAAGACGCGCCGCGTCACGCCCCGTTGCTCCAAGATGCGCGGCCACATAGACTTTCAATGTAAAGTGGCTGCTTCGGCTGCGCGAAAAGCGTTTGGTGATTACACAGCAACCGCCTCACTAGGAAAGCCCTCTGCATGGCAGGTGATCCCACACACCCACTACACAGCTGCTTCAGCCTGTTGCCTTCAGGGAGGAGACTGAGGAGTCTCCAGGCTCGAACCAGCAGACTAAATGACAGCTCTGTTCATCAGGCAGTCAGGATGCTAAACTCTCTGCCTGCTCTGCCCTCCCTCCTTGTACTGCCTTAACACAAAAAACTTTCACAAATTACCACACAACACAAAGATTTTAACACTGGACTCTGTCATCAAAACGGGTTATTCACTCAACTCACGGTCATGTGCTCATTCAGTTTGCACTACTTCTTATATTTGCACTAATGTTTGTATTACATTACTGCCTATAGTCATACTACTGTTTACTGTTTACATTCACTGTTTACATTTATTACTACTGTTTACATTCATTACTACTGTTTACATTTATTACTACTGTTTACATTTACACTACTTTTTATATCTACACTACTGCTGATATATATATATATATATATTTTTTTACTAGCCTTATTACATATGCCACTGTACCTCTATACCAATATCAACTACCTCATACATATACTGTGTACATAAACTTCATATGCTGCTTTGTCACTCTATTACAAATGTCAATGCCAGAACTTTCATTTTATTTTATAGATATACTTTTTACACTTTTATACTACTATGCAAAAAACTCAGGACAGTATTACACTTTTGTTATTTCATTTTATGCTTATGTTTATTAAATGTTTAGTGTTTTAGTGTTGGTGTAACTTTTCATACTTTCATACTACTACTATGCAAAAACTACTATGCAAAAACTCAGGACAGTATTACACTTTTATTATTTCATTTTATGCTTATGTTTATTAAATGTTTTAGTGTTTTAGTGTTTAAATGTTTACTGTTGCACCGAGGGACAGAGAGGAATGCAATTTCAATCCTGTGTATGTCCTGTACATATTGCAGTTTTGACAATAAAGTTGACTTTGACTTTGAAAATGCAGTTTTCTGTATGTTCTTGTTTAGTTGTCTTGGTGACCTCACATTATTCACATTGAGATAATTTACAGACTGGCATGAAGCTCCTGATTCAATAAGACAATTAGATTTTCACATTGTCCAAAAAAAAAAAAAGAACACTTTATTGAGAGCACTTCTTCAATTACTTGTTAATTTAAAAAGCTAATCAGCCAATCAGACGGCAGCAACAATGCATTTAAGGATCTAGACAAAGTGAAGACGACTTGTTGAAGTTCAAACTTAGCATCAAGATGGCGGAGATAGGGAATTTTAGCGACTTCATAGCCAGTAAGGCTCATGACACCAGAGAATGTGTTTCTAATCTGTAACTGTCCAACTTTATTGAGGCTGTGTGAACTTTAGCCTCAGCTTCTTGTTTTTAGCTGCTGTAGCCCGTCTGCTTCAAGGGTGAATGTGTTGTGCATTCAGAGATGGTATTCTACATAACTTGGTTGCAGTGGTGGACACATTTCCACTAATCTGCTAACAGCTAATAGCTAAATTAATGTTTTTGTTTAGCAGATAAGCATTTTTCCCAACTTTGGAAACCGTTAGCGGAATTAGCTTCTGCTAAATTAAGTTTCGACAACTATAAGTCCGCTAACAATATTCACAATCTTGTTCCTGTCTGTTGTGGGCATCGCAAAGAGTCCATTAGGTATTCTATTGGCTTACTATGTGTACACATGACAAGATGAGACTGGTGAACGCAGCATCCTCTAGAAGGGGACAACGATGACACAGACTGAAGGAAAGTGATCTTACCAATAATTGAATGGCTTCTTGTTTTTTGGGTCATGGAGTACTGGTGTCCATATCCAGCTGTCACTGTGCGAGAGGTGGGGGATGCCCTGGACGGGGCGCAAGTCCATCACAGGGACACATTGAGACAAACAAGACAAACAACCATTCACTCTCACTCACACCTAGGGACAATTTAGTTACCATTCAGTCTAACATACATCCAGCGACCTCCTTGCTGAGAGGCAACAGCTCTACCAACTGCGTCACCGTGCCATCACCTTAATTTCAAAATATTTTAAATCCCTTTCTTGGCCATTTTGATGATTGGTTTCACCTTTGTTATCTTTAAAGTTAGATGCCAATCAAATGTTGCAGCCATGTGATTGACTGATCAGCTGCAGTAAGCTGTGTTGAAAAGCAATTGAACAACTGGTCTTAGTAAATAAACTCTTCTTGATTGTGAATGCAATGTTAAAACAAAAGAACCTGAACACAAAGAAATGTTATTTAAATTGTTTATTGTTAATAAAGACTAAGCTGCGCCTGAATGCATCTTCAGAAATGTGTTCTGTTATTTTTGGGTGTTCCAGTGTTTCAGCATTAGCCTATGAACTCACAGACACACGTTATGCAGATTTTTCTCCATCTTTGTGCCAGCCGGCTGCATGCAAATACTGTTCTTGACCTCTGAATTATAGACTTATTTTAAGACTCAAAATTTTAATTTACTCTGTTATGTGTGGAAGGGGGAACTGGATTTTTATGCATTGCCATCTGTGAAGCTTGAAGTCACTGTGTGCACCGGTCTGGCCTGTTCCAAAACAGCACTTCAGCTGCATCTTCTAGTTTTCATGTGGACAGAGATTTTTTTATTTTTGTAAATGATGTGGGTGCATGTTTAGTTTGGTTATTTATCATTTTCAAAATGCATAATCTGTGAAATCTGTGCCTTACCTTTCAGAGGTGATCCAACTGATAAGATCACAGTGCTCAGATACGTTTCCTGTTCTTCAGCTATCAATCTGAAGTGCTTGTCCTTAGACAAAATTTGGAAACAGCTGGCCAACATATCAAACATTAAGAAGATAAGCTCCAGACATTCTGAGGGTATCTGCTGGATTTGGAACATGACAAAAGTTTGTGTTTCACAGCAGAAACAAAACTCTTAGACACAACATCTTATCAAAGGAAAAAGGGCTTTAAATGCAGAGTGGCAGTTGTTCCACATGCATCTGGCACACGCCGTCAATAGTGTCAGTAATGTGTCATGTTAAACAGATGGGACAAAATGGAGGGAATAGCACACTACTGTACTTGTGTCAGACCTGGTGATGTGAGAGGGGGGGGAAATAGAAAACGACGACAAACTGAGCAAAAGTACCATCCATTTGGAGCTGGGAGTAGCAGGCTCTTGGTGTAATTCTCACAGCCTCTCATAAAACTACCTCCAAAATGGTTCAGGGTTTTTTTTTCTGCCTTGCAGCCGCTCTTCCCCCTGCTCAGTCGAGCACCACATGATGTATGATGGCCTCGGAGCTCATCTGTCATTTAAAGAAGTCACTGTCTGATTCCACCTGGCTGGGAAATCCAAAAACTCTTCTGCATTCATCTACTCCCTGCGCTGCCCTGCAAACACCCACCTTTATACACACACACACACACACACACACACACACACACACACACACACACACAGATAGCAACAGTAACAAATGAACTAAGCTTACTTTATGCTTCAATAAGTGCTTCACTGGGGGCAAGGCTGTCATGGCAAAACGCAGCAATACCCACTGTGCTTCTGTGCCTCTGCAACACAACAGCGACGGCTCCCTCTGTTCATACTTGTACTCTCTCATGCTCCACAACACAGAAAAAGAAAATAGGGCAATTCCACTGAACTCAGTTGTTTTTCATCATGTATCTGGTGCACGCCATTTAGTGGCCTCATTTGGAGCACCTGATGCATGTTAGAGAGTGCACGTGACAAAAAAAAAAAAAACTGGGAGGAGAGAAGTGTCTCGTCCACTCTGGGTGTGAATAAATGTCTGCACCTGTGAGTATTTTTTTTAATATATTTTGGGGGAAAGAAGCTTGGATAATGTGTGCTCAAATGCTCCCTGGGCAAACCTAAAATAGATATGATGATCTTCTACTGAGTTTTATTAATTTCTAAATGTCACTAAGGACCTCTGTGGGCCTATAACAAATGCTCTGGAGAATTCAAATACTTTTTTTTATTTTTAAGAAAAGGTATATTTAAATGGAAGCTTCCTATAAATAAAACTCATTCTTCCTCTTTGTGTCTCTTTGATCATTGGAGTTTGTCCTCACCTCCTTCGCCCCTTCAGCCTTTCCAAAATCAATCACTGTTTTATTTATGATTCAAGAAATCTGCTTGGGGGGGAAATTAATAAATAAAACATCTCTGCAGAGGCTGAGATTTGATATCTCACATAGATTTGAACCAAATGGGTGAGTCTTGTTTTTCTGCTTAAAACAATATGCAATAATCCTACTGGAAGCAGTAGCAGAGATCAAATGTGTTGTTCCTTTGCCTGACGTTGTGTAAAATGGAAATCAGCCAGTCGACGTTTTTGAAATACAGTATCAACAAAACCAAAAAGTACATGACTGCTTAAAACAAAAGTTGAGATCTTTTCAAATTGGTTTCTGTGGAAATGTTATGAACAGTTTTGTTTTGTTGGTAGCTTTTTGAATGGCAACGCAATTGCTATGGGAATCAGCGCCTCCGCGCGGTGACCTGAAGTAATACACTCACGCCTTTACGGCTACGGCGTCAGCGTCGCGCCAGAGGCCCCGCTCTCTGGACATTTAAGCGGCTGACGCCCGTCCATCTTTCTCTTTTTGCCCTTCACCTCGCAAATACCTGAAACACTCTTCTCGGATCTTCTCTGTATCGCCATCGCTCGACCAGAGGTGAGCTCGCTCCCTACACAGAGCATACAGAGAATCTTCTACTGCGGACTACTGGGCTGGCGAAGGCTGGCCCGGCACATTTTTCTTCACCCCGACGTTTTCTTCTCCTCTCTCCACAGAAGGCTTCGCTCGAGGGCGCTGATTGCGCGACACCGTTACCCTGCTAACAACTAGCAGGCTAGCCGGCAAAAGCGACACGAGGAAAGAGACGTCTCCGGACGACGTTAGCACTGCTAACGGGCTTAACTCTTCTCAGCCACGGCTCCCGAGAAGGTAATGCGAAAACCTAAAACTCAAAGAAGACCAGCAGTCCAGCGAGCCCCAGCTCCCGTGCCTTTTTTCTCTTCTGCTTTTCTACTGCTCGGTTAGCGAACGCTAACTGCGAGGCATGCTACCTGCTAAACTAATGAAGCTAACAGACCAGCAGCCCCGAGCAGCTCGGCGAGAGGACGTCCTCGGACGAGGAACTCTGGTAGGTAGTGAGCTCCGGCTCCCGAACCTGCTTCAGCGGATCTGGATACCACCCCCCCTCCCCTTTTCTTCAGCAGCGGACACCCACGAGGCTTGTCCGCTCTGCTCTGGGATGCTGCACGCAAGGACACTCAAAGCTTTTCTCGTGGATGACCCCGGAGAAAGGAGAGTGGAAACGGAATAACTCTGCCGTTATCTGGCTAGCTCCCACGGTTAGCATGGCTAACCAGGGACACCCACGACAACACGCGGCGGAAGACGGCGTTGCTAACACGATTAGCGCGGCTACAAGTGGACAACGAAGGACTCCATCCTGAGGTTTGTGAAAATGCTTGGACTAGCTTGCTAGCTAACATTCTCATATTTTGCCTTTTCCGTTATCCTACAAATCGACGGTAGAATTCATCGCATAACTAAGTGTTTTTTACCGATGCTATGTTGCTCGAAGGCCCGTCTTAGCACCGCTAGCGGGCTCACAAGTTTCTCCACGTTTAGCCCCGGCTAACAAGGAGATTCTCTGTCCAGCACAGTCTAGGAGGAGGATTTTCAGCTACCTGTTCAGCTGCGCTACCTGGTAGTTTTTCCTTGCAACATCGATGACGCTGAGAGCTTATCCACCCATGAGGCTATGGATGACTCTCTGACGTTAAACCATCTCAGGGCCCGAGGGGCCCTGGCGGGATGGACAAGGTCAAGTGGCCTCCGTATCACAGGCCCACCAGGCAGAAAAGCTACAGGAGCTGCAAGGGGCCACCAGAAAAAGAAGAGGAAAGGAGATGCCCCTGCACCATTACAGGCGCTCTCACTCACAGAAGGAGAGAAAATGCCGAATTTCTACCACCAGTTTCTGTGTTTTTAAGGAACACGGACTAGCTGGTTCGGAACGTTTAAACACACAAGAACACTCAGACCCTTGTGTAAAAAAAGAGAAATTGCCATCCACACACGACAATACAATCTCAGACTACTGAATGTGTCCTGGTCCCAAAATGGGAACAGGGCCCCAGGTTTGTCCGTTCACACAATACGGGAACCTAGCCTTTCGAGCCCAGACTTCACTTGTAAAATGCTACAAGGAGCTGGTGGTGCGTGTGTGTGCCCTAAACAATAACTCGTCTACAGTTATTGTCATCCACACACGACAATAAAATCTCAGACTACTGAATGTGTCCTGGTCCCAAAATGGGAACAGGGCCTCAGGTTTGCCTGCTCACGTAGTACGGGAACCTGATCTTTTGAGCCCAGACTTCACTTGTAAAATGCTACAAGGAGCTGGTGGTATGTGTGTGCACACTAAACAATAACTTGTCTACCATATGTGTAATGAAAAACAAACACTGATTAATGCATATACAAGAATGAAAGTTCCAGAGCACAGACTGCCCTGGTTCTTAACTCACCACTTGGTGAAACACAACCTACTAGGTCAAACTACGAACCGCAGTGGGACACACGAGTTTTGCCTGAGACAGTCAGATCTCGCGATGTCTTCTGCTGGACAGACCAGCCTGCTCCAGAGTATGCGGGAGGGGTCGAAGATCACCCCTTCCGCACTCAAATGAAGCAAGCAGCCGCTAGACATCCCTCCCAGGGGATGCGTTACGGGCTCAAGTTCTTCCTGGTGCCCAAAAAGAGATGAATACCTGAGACCGGCCCTGGATCTCAGGACTCTGGGCAAGAAAACAAGAATTTTTCAATTTCAAAATGTTGACACTGCGGCAGGTCCCCCGGTCCGTGAGACCTGGAGACTACGCATGTACAGTGGATTTGAGAGACGCCTGCTTCCATGTGGGCGTCTGGAGGAGGCACAGGAAATTCTTCCGGTTTTGCCTTCAAAGGGAAAGCTTATAAATACAAAGTCTTACCCTTCGGTTTGAAGACTGCTCCTCATACATTTACTAAATGTCTGGATGCAGCCCTGACCCCTCTTAGGAATCAAGGAGTCAGGATTATGAACTACCTGGATTACCTCCTGGTTTTTGGCCGGGAGCAGGCCCAGTCACACTCCTGCAGGGTGATCTCTCACCTGGAGTCTCTCGGATTTTTCATAAACCCACAAAAGGAGTGACCTGACCCCATCACGGATTACCGTATTTCTGGGAGTGCAGGTCTACACCATCCGGTACAAGGCATGGCTCTCAGAGGAACGTGCTTCCTCGATTCGCCGTTGCCTGGCAAAAGTTTAAACTGAATCAACGGATTCCCCTGTAAGCGTGCCAACGCCTTTTTAGGCCTCTTGGCGGAAGCTATACCCTGTGTGCCACACGCATTGTTGAAGATACGGGTCCGGCATGCATGGCTAAACCAATAAAAACAACCTGCCCCCATCTGGGTGAGCAGAAAAATTTAGAATCATCTCAAAGTGCCTCAGGGCCCCGGAACCTTGGGAGGACCTGTCCGTGTTCACGGAAGGGGTACGGTAAGGTAAGGTGTCATCCCGTGTGATCATCACGACGGACACCTTGGAAACAGGATGAGGAGGCAGTCTGCAGAAATCAGAATGCCCGAGGCCTCTGGAATGATCAGGAAGTAGATTGTACATCAACTTCCTGGAGTTGTTGGCCGTATTCCTGTCAGCAAGATACTTCCTTGATAAAGGTCTGATTGCGGGACAGCACGTCCTGGTGTAATCAGATAACAAAACCACGGTGTCCTTCATTGACTGGGAAGGGGGGACGAGATCCCAAGCCCTCCTCAGCCTGACACAGAGGATGCTCACATGGTACGCTCCAGGATTATTGTCGCTCAGGGCGACTCATGTTCCGAGTGAACTGAGTTATGGAGCGAATGCCCTCTCAAGAGGGCCTCTTTTGGGATCAGAATGAAGACTGAACCCATGACTTGTGGATCAGGTCTGGTCACGGGTTAAAAGAACCTCGGTGGACTTGTTCCCATACGGAGCCAGTTCACAATGTGACCTCTACTTCTCAAAGTTCAGGGATACCATGGCAGTTGCCTTCTTACAGAGACCTGCTGACTCAGGCACGTGGGTAGCTTCTACACCCACGTCCGGAGTTGTGGCAGCTTTCAGTCTGGCTACTGAAGGGGACTGGCTGAGGGTCTAAGGCCTGATCGTCTTTGCTCCAACAACAACAACAACATACATAAGGGACACCCTTGGTGTTTATGTTTACTTGGGAGTTGCTTCAGTGGAAGGGTTCCCCTCTCCTCTGACAGTTCTCCAACATCAGGATGGGCCTCTTTGACAGTCCTAGTAGTTGTCTGTTCAAGAAGCAGATGAGGGACTCGTGCGTGCCCCTTGTACATAAATTTCTTCCCTGGGGACCTGGAAGATTACTGTACCTTGTGCTTGAACTGGGTTTTTTCCTCCACATTGCCATCTGATTGCCAGTGGCGTAATAGGTCCCTTGTTCTTTTCATCCTGCAACTCAAGTTTTCCAGGGAAAAATGAGATGTGGAGTAATCACACTAGCAGAAGATGCTTATGCTGTCTATAACTGGTGTTTCAACTACTGTATGTGTCCAGTGGTAACATCAGGACGATGTTCTACATGTGGCATTTTTCTTCTCAGGCTGTGCTCTCTACATACCTTGTGGAGAGCGGCTGGGAAATGCCTGCCGTATTAAGGCAGATGTTCTCACATGCATTTTGCTGAGCATTTCAAGGGCGTGAATGAATTACGTTCCCATAGCAATTGTGTTGCACTGAGAGACCGACTGAAAGGGAACTGAAAGTTATGCACCATAACTCATGTTCCCTGAAGAGGGAACGAGGTGCAACACATATGGCCCTTTCAATGCTGAATGCTCGGTGAAGTGCATTTATTAGAGAAAGATGGACGGGTGTCAGCCGTTTAAAGGTCCAGAGGGCGGGGCCTCTGGCGCGACGCTGACGTCCCTGCCGTAAAGGCGTGAGTGTATTATCATGGGCGACCGTGGTGTAGTGGTAATGGCAGTCGACCCCCGATCGGAAGGTTGAAGGTTCGAATCCCGCGTCCGCCCACCATGTTTTGTTGTGTCCCTGAGTAAGACACTTAACCCCGAGTTGCTCCCAGTAGGTCTGGATGGCGCCTTGCAAGGCAGGCTACCACTACCGGTGTATGAATGTCTGAATGAATGGGTGGATGGCTGGTATTGTAAAGTGCTTTGGGGCTCCTCACAGGGGCTGGAAAGCGCTATATAAATAAGCTCCATTTACCATTGACCATATTACTTCAGGTCACCGCGCGGAGGCGCTGATTCCCATAGCAATTGTGTTGCTCCTCGTTCCCTTCTTCAGGGAACATGAGTTATGGTGCATAACTTTCAGTTTTCTCCGGGCATTCCTGTTTCCTTCCACAGACCATAAACATGCATCTTAGGCTGATTGGTAACTCTAAATTGTCCCTATAGGAGAGAGTGAATGGTTGTTTGTCTTATTTGTCTTTATGTGGCCTTGTGATGGACTGGAGACCTGTCCAGGGTGTACTCCGTCTCTCGCACAGTGATTGCTGGACACGGACACCTGTGACCCCCACGACCTGAAAAGGAAGAAGCAGGTAAAGATAATTGATGGAAGGATAGATGATGTCTTCCAGAGGAACATCTAAAATTGATCGGACTATCAATGTTACAATCATCTTCTAGTGTCAAGACAACAATACTACTAAAAATAAAACTGGGTTTAACAAGTTCATGTCAATTTTATTGTCATGCCCACCACATATGGTACATGAGGTGGAACAAATTGATGTACACAGGATCAGGGTCCCAGTTACACCCAAAAATAGCTAAACATAAAGTATAAAAAGAAACAGTATATAAGGATCTAAGATAAACGCTATACTGTAATGTAAAGCAATATGGCATAACAAAAGCAGAGTATGCTGGTAAGAACCTGGAGGTTCCCTTTCAGTCATGTTCTCTCGGTGCAACATACTTGCTATGGGAATTGTGCCCCCGCACGATTACCTGAAGGAATATACTCACGCCTTTACGGCAGGGGCGTCACCGCCGCACCAGAGGCCCCGCCCTCTGGGTATTTAGGCGGTGAGCGCCCCTCCATCTTCCTCTTTTTTGCCCTTCACCTCGCTTAAACACCTGAACTTCGCGGGACTTCTCTGTTGTCGCATCGCTCGACTGAGGTGAGCTCGCTCCCTACACTGGGCGTACAGAGAAATTTTTCCTGCGCACTGCTGGGCTGGCGAAAGCTAGTCCGGCATTTTTCTACTCACCCTCGAAGTTTTCTTCTTTTCCGCAGGTTTTCGCTCGAAGGCGCTAACTGCGTCACAACCTCCTGCTAACCTTAGCAGGTTTTTTGAGCGAAAGAAAAGACGATGGAGAAGACAAATTTGAAGAAAAGACGACGCTTCTCAGGACATGGCTCTGAGAAGGGAAGACGGAAGACAAGGAGGAGAAAGACCAGGACGACGAGTTCTCGCTCGCGCCCTTGCCCCAGCGGCTGCAGTCGCTCCCTTTCGGCGACGGACACCCACGAGGCCTGTCCTGTCTGACTAGGGATTCTGCATGCAAGGAAGGTGCTGGAATTCCCAGACTCTTGCCCTCACTGCCGTCGAATATTGGCTGCAATGAGGAGACAACGGGCTGTCGCGCTGGCCAAATCCATGGCTAGAAGCGCGGCGCTCAAGGTCGCACGTTGGCTTCCCCCTGCTCCGGAACCCGATAACGTGGACCTGGAATGCAGCGGACGAGTCGGAGAGGACGAAATGTCGGATTCCTCGGCGGCACTCGACGTCTGTAGTGTCCGACCTAGACGCCAAATTTGGTGACAAGGGAGAAATCGTGAGTTCCTCCCAGAACCTGGCGCACATTCTCCCGGAACCGGACCTGTCGGTACCGGCCCTGTTCGACTTGTGTCGCAGGGCAGCGGATGCTCTGCAGATCACGTGGCCGAACCCGACGCCTCGCCAGCAGGCTACGAGGCTAGCGGGAAGCTACTTCCACACAAAACAACCAACAACGTCGCAAAAGATGCCCATCTTTCCGGACTTCCTTACGGAGCTCAAACGCTCCTGGGTGGATCCCGGAGCTTCTATCATGCTCCCATTGTCCCGGCTCCTCGACGTGACGGGAATGGAAGCAGTAGGCCTCGACAGCACACCTTCCACTGAGGAGACTCTGGCAGCTCACCTAGTCCCCACCGCCTCAGGGTGAAACCTACGTTACCCAGCAGGGCCTGACGCACTTCGGAGAAACAACTCTGAAAGTGCTACAAGGCTCAGGACCTTGCGGCTCGCGCAATGAACGCATCAACATTGGTGCAGGCGTACCTGGCGGAAAAGCTGCAGCATGTCCAGGTAGCAAAAGACAAACAGGCCACAACGGAAGCCGTGGAGGAGGCCCGCCGGGCCTCGGCCCACCGGGCCTCGGACCTCGTGCTCCGTCTGATGGGGACAATAGCCATCTCCCAAGGTAAGGCGATGGCGGAAATGGTTGTCGCCCAGCGCCATCTTTGGCTGACCTTATCGGACCTCCCGGAAAACCAGAGGTCAACTTTCCTCCAGCACCCTATCGACTCGACAGGGCTTTTCGGGGGAGCTCTGGAACGCATCCAGACCAAACTGGAACAGAGACATAAACAGGCAGAAGCCCTCCGCGAGAGGTTGCCAAGAAAGAACTTTGCCCCCCCTAAGGAGAACACAAATGGCCCCCCACGGAAGAGACCCGCAGGTGGCGGTGGAACTTAGGGACAGCCGAGGATCTCGCCAGTCTCCCCAGGCGGAAAACAGGCTCATGTCTTATCAGAGTGGAGGTAGCCGGGTGTGTGAACCGGTCCCCCTGTCTCTTTATTGACACATTTTGCATGAAAAGGTGTTGTGTTTTCCCCCCTAATGCTGAGACGGGACACAAAACATTAGTTTTTTTTTTTTAGACTTTATTGTCGTGTTCAAACAACAATTTCTCTTTATTACACAAACATTTGAGTGATTTTGTATGTTTACATGTTCTGGACCAGTTAATCGTGGCTTCTTTAGCATAAAAGCTGGTATTAAAAGTTTGGCTTTTCTCATTTCCCTGTGGGTGAAAACGCCTGAATGGTGGTGAAGCAGATCTGGCTCAGGTTGACTTCTGCTTTCTGTCACGGTTCACTAAGGAGGACCTTGATAGACCTGCCTGCCGTGGTACAAACCTGTTCTTCGACCAGGCCTGGCCCGCCTGAGGAGGCTCTGAGACGGGCTTTGGCCATTGCTCCCTCTTGAGTGTTGGCCTTTTTTGAGTTGGTCGACGTGAGGCGGAGTGGTGTTGCTACTGCGGGCCCCTGTGCCCACTCGAGTCTCTGGGTTGCACAAAATGTTTTCTGGGCATCCCTTCACGCAGTGCCTCTTCCTGCTTCCTCCGTTGGTCCAGCCTGCTCTGGATCCGCTCCAAGGCTCCGCCAAACAGGCCTGTGGGCTGGATGGGATGATGGAGGAACGGGGTGCACTGGCCCTCTGGAAGGTTTGTCAAGGTCAATCACAAATGACGCTGAGCGATAACCGTCTCGGCCATACCTTTTCCTTGAGCGATGGCCACGGTTCTCATGAGGCGGAGGACAAAGTATGTTGCCTTGCGGGCTTCTTCCAAAACCTCGGCCGCCTTCCTTTTGTTAGAGGTCTGCTGGAGCTCCTGCAGTTTCTCGACCAGGTAGGCCTGTATCATTGCAGAGGCATTCATGGCGTGCACAGCGAGGCCTTGTGCGCGGTAGCTCTTTTCAAGATGCGAGGCTGATACACGGCAGGCCTTGCTGGGCAGAGTGGGTCTGGAGCTTGACGTCCTGGGAGCCAAATGAGCCGCCAAAGTCTCCTTCATTTGAGGAATGTGAGCCATGCCTGCTGCCTCCATTCCGTCTACGTCCCGAAACTTGGAGAGAGGCAGAGTCAAGGGGACCTTGGGTTCAGCCCATGTGCACGTCAGCTTTGTGTGGAACTCGGGAAAGATGGGCATCCTGTGCCTCATGGCCGACTGTTGCTTGGCGTAAAAGAAGTTCCCCACCAGCCTTGTTACCTGTTGTCGAAGGGGGGCTCTGGCCAAGTTATCCTCAAAGCGTCCGTGGCTCTGCGACACAGCTCGAACAAAGCAGGGGTGGACACGTCAGTCTCTGGTTGACCTGCTGCTGGGCTCTGGGAGAAGTCCTCGTCTTCCCCGTCCTCCTTGTTGTCCGCCTCGTTGTCCAATATCTCGCCCGAGGCTGTTAGCGAGAGCTCGTCGGCTCGCAACAAGTCCCTTGTGTCGAACTCTACTGGTGAGTCCCCCCCCCCTCCCGTGGGCAACAATGTCCATTTTCTCACCCCAGTCTCCTGCGCTGCTGTCCTCCATCTCATCTACCTCTAACTCTGCTGTGGGAGTGAGAGCCTCTGTGAGGAGCAGGTCTCGTGCATTGGTGGAGCTGCCCATGGCTTTGGCCACAAAGTCCACGCATCTTCGTCTTGCCACCTCACGCAGCTGGTTGCAGTGAGGGCAAGATTTGGGGGAGTCCAAAGCTGTTTTTGTGTGGACCATTCCTAAGCAGATCGGACAGGCCTCGTGGGTGTCTACCACCGAAATGAAATATCCACATCCCCTGGGGCAGGCCCAGGAGCCGGGGCTCGCTGGCTTGCTCATATTGTTGGAATTCTTCGATTTCTTCTTGCTCTTCTCCAGAGCCATGGGCGAGAAGAGACGTCGAGTGAAAACCAGTTAGTCGCCGCTAAACGTGGTTTGAAGAAATCCTCTCGCTGTGCTGTTTGTGGTAGCTAACCTGTTAGCTCCGTTAGCTTAGCAGGTAGCGTGTGGCGCAGTTAGTGTCCCGCTAAACTGGGTGACGAAACAGCAGAAAAATGTTGAATCCTCTCGCTTTGCTGTTCGTGGTGGCTAACCTGTTAGCTCTGTTAGCTTAGCAGTTAGCGAGTTGCTCAGTTAGCGTCCCGCTAAACTTGGCGACGAAACAGCAGAAAATTGAAGAAAGTCGAAGTCAACTACACTAGTTCAGCGTCCGCTAAACAAGTGCTCGCAGGGAAGTCCTCTGTGACGCTCTTGGCAGGGAGCGAGCTCACCTCCGGTGGAGCGATCCGGTCACACAGAGTCCTGCGAAGTTCAGGTGTGAAGCGAGGTGAAGGGCAAAAGAGAATGAACGTGTGGCGTCAGTGCCTTTTATGCAAAGAGGGTGGGGCCTCCTTGCTGACGCTGACGCACACTTGCCTTAAAAGGCGTGATTGTATTGCTTCAGGTGAACCACGCGGGGACGCAATTCCCATAGTCATATGTTGCACCGCAGTGGACTGACTGATAAGGGAACTCTTAATTTTGCCCAATAATCATATTGTTATCTTGAGAAGACAAAACTCATTTTGTGTAGATAATGTCAAAATCTTTTTAAAAAAGATAATAAAAACATTCAAACAATTTTGTTTTCCTAAAATAATCCAGCAAAGCTAGCTTGATTGTCCTAATAGAATAGTCAACTTGTGATCAAACTCAAAATAATATTGGCAGGTACGGTCAGTTATATTAATAATAATAATAATAATAAATGCAAGTGAAATAATAAGTTTTCATTAGAAAGACAGTGTTAACATTCTGACTTTTTCTCTCTTATGATACCTGATCAGACCAGGTGGCTGCAGGGAAGGTCATTCATATTCAAGCCTAACTCTGTTCCCATTGGTTATTCATGAATCTTACTCCCGCCTGCTTTTTTCAGGCCTTTGGGTCTATCTTTCTCCACCACCTAAACTAGCCATAAAAAATATTTTCACTTAGAGTTATTCTGAAGGGACTGAATGTGTGGAGAAGAGGTGTTCAAGGGTATTAAATATGGAGCTCCGATTTGATGTCTTCAGCTCATGAATCACCCTGAGGAGAAGGAAAAAAGCTCCAAAAGAAAAACGACCCTCACTTATTTGTCTGGTTTCCTCTTTGTTTATTTATGTGCAACAACAAAACAACATCTTTTTCCAGCTCACATCATACTCTCACTTTTACACTTGTAAACATCTCTCAGCGTTAAGGACAAAAATCCCTCCTATTCTTTATTAGTGAGAACTACTGTAATGACTTCATTACACTTTGGCTCTCCAACATGCAAGTTCCTTTAATACAAGATGTTTAAATTAGGGCAGACACGTATTGATGTTGTTGAAAGACTTGAGTTGGCAAAGAGCTGACATTGCTTCATTGGTTCCATGAAGCCCAGTTATTTCATGTGTCCGAACATTGTTGCCACCAGTTTAGTTAGTTCAATTACATACAGCCAGAGGCAGTAAAGAGGGGTTTGTCTTTGCTGCCATATTGCAGAACCTTAATGTGAAAAAAGTTTAGAACTTTGTCTTACATTACAATAATTTGTTTTATTCCAACGGCTCCCTTCTTTAGGTGCCACCACAGTAACTAATTTGCACGAAGACGTGGCCATTGTTTTTATGCCAGATGCCCTTCCTGATGCAACCCCAGACCACAGAGCTACCACAGCCCTCAGTGTGGAGCAGAGAGCTGCCATCTAGGGCACCTAGGGGAGCAGAAGGTGGGGGTTAAGGGCCTTGCTCAAGGGTTGAAAGTGGGACAAATGAGGGTGGAGGCAAATGTGGGTGCTTCACAAAAAAAAAAAAAACATATTTTGAACTTGTTGGTCCAGGGAGTTGACATGGCAACCTTCTGATCACAAACCCACCCTCTCTAACCTCTGCACCACTCCCACATGACAATAGAATAATACGAGCACAACTAATGAAAACTAAAGCCAAGAAAGTTTTGGTAATTTTTTTATCAATCAGAAATCAATCTAATTCTTGACATCTGGCATGAGTCTTCAGCATGACACATTTGTGTCAGAAGACTGACTGTGTGTCAGCAGAAAGGCGCTGACATTACAATTACAACTTCATCAAGCAGGAGAAAAATACGACAAAGCTCTTTCATCAAGCTCAATTGTAGGACAGGAACACTGTGGGCCACTTGATGCACCTCAACATAATCCACAGAGCACTGTGCATAAAGAAGAGCAGAGAGGAGCAATAAGATGTGAAGAGATTTACTTAGAACAGTATTGGAAACATTGATTTTGTCAAAGTCAAAGTCAACTTTATTGTCAGAACTGCAATATGTACAGGACATACACAGGATTGAAATTGCGTTTCTCTCAGTCCCTCGGTGCAACAGTAACCATCTAAACACTAAACACTAAAACATTTAATAAACATAAGCATAAAATAGTAAAAGTGTAACACTGTCCTGAGTTTTTTCATAGTAGTATAAAAGTATGAAAATTTACACCAACACTGAAACACCAAACACCCCTAAAACACCAAACACCCAATGAACATAAGCATAAAATGAAATAATAAAAGTGTAATACTGTCCTGAGTTTTTTCATAGTAGTATAAAAAGTATAAAAAGTATATCTATAAAATAAACTGAAGGTTCTAGCATTGACATTTGCAAAGAGTGGCACAGCAGCATATGAGTTAATGTACACAGTATATGTATGAGGTAGTTGATGTTGGTATAGAGGCAAAGTGGCATATGCAGTAAGGCACATAAGGCACATTTGGCATCCTTAGATAAGGCTAGTCAGAGAATACTGTATATGTATCAGCAGTAGTGTAGATATAAAAGTAGTGTAAATGTAAACAGTAGTAATAAATGTAAAACAGTAGTAATAAATGTAAACCGTATTAATAAATGTAAACAGTGAATGTAAACAGTAGTATGACTATAGGCAGTAATGTAATACAAACATTAGTGCAAATATGAGAAGTAGTGCAAACTGAATGAGCACATGACCGAGAGTTTAGTGAATAACCCGTTTGATGACACAGGGTCCAGTGTTAAAATCTTTGTGTTGAGTGGTAATGTGTGAGAAAGTTTTTTGTGTTAAGGCAGTTCAAATGGGAGGGGAGGCAGAGCAGGCAGAGTGTTTAGCATCCTGACTGCCTGATGAACAGAGCTGTCTCTCAGTCTGCTGGTTCGAGCCTGGAGACTCCTCAGTCTCCTCCCTGATGGCAGATGATTTGCTTATCTGTACGCTGTACAAAGTGTTTTGTGACATAAATGTGTTAAAACAGTCACAATGAAAAAAAAAGGCTTACTTTGAGTCCTGTAGTTTATACAAATATGTTCTGTATTTTAGTTTTAGTCAACAAGGAGAGCTTTTCAATTTTTCCGAAAGTAACATTAACTTCAAAAGCTGGATATGTGCCATTATAGTTGATGAGTGTTTCCACAAGGTTTTTAAAGAAAGAGAAATAATTGCACTGTGAGACATTCCACATCAAAAATGTTAGTCTTTCCATGTCAACAAAATCCCTTTTTTTCCGTTACAAAGTTCTTCAAAGGGTGTACTGTCCTTCAAGTAAAGAACTTCTTGTTTTTGGTTTTTATGTTTTTTTTTTGTTTTGTTTTGTTTGTTTGTTTCTAAACAGCAGCTAACATTGCAGAATACTGGTAGTTGGGGTTTGGGTTTACTGTACTGCAAAAATATGGCAATACTTTTTATTCTTTCTTTTGATCCAGTGTTTTGTTGTAAACAATTTGAATTGTTAAGGGGAAGTGATTTTTGGCATTGTGTTCAGTGTGTGGACAAAAAAGCTCCAGAGCCTCATGATTAAAACATGAAGTCACTCTGTTGAAGTGTGTGCCCACTTTGGTGTGTGTGTGAGTCTGATCTGGCAATTTCCGTTTTTGCCAAGAAAGGAACCGTGTTAAATCCTTTACAACAGTGTAGTGTGCCCCGAAGAGATCCATTTCCATCCCCACCACCCCCCAACCCCCCAACTGGGTCAGTAACAGACTTCATTTTTCTCAAATTCAGGGGCCAATTGTAAACAGAGAGACAACCTAACAGCCACCTGTGTAATTCTCTTTGACTTGCTACAGCAGAAAAATGCTCCAGGGCTGCCCATCACCAAGCCAACGTTATCAGCTCAACAAGAATCCTGCTGGGTTTGACCAAAATAGCACAAAGATTGTTTTGGTGTAAACATGTTGCTATTGGAGGAAGATCACTTTCAGAACTAAAAAAAAATGTCAAGAAGTGGAAAAAAGTCTTATTATAGATTTTTTTTTTAAATGATGGAAATATAATTTACTACGCATCAAAAAGCCATGACACTGCAGCAGAAGGACTCCTAAAGGCTCCCACCTACTCAAAAATACTTCACTTCGCAGAGGTCTGCACGTACCGGATTCAACGCGGACTCAAAGTGGATGTCTGCATGTCTTGTCCGCACAAAGATCATTTTTTACGACTGCATATGCATACTCGATGTCACACAAAAAACTGCCTGGCGACAGACTGTTTTGTATGCAATACTGATGTATTAAATTCCCCTTCTTCATCCCTGATCTGGTTTATTGGCCTTTTCTTTTGTTTTTTGGCCAAGAGGCAAGCGCTCTCTTCCTCCTTGTCCGTTGACACCATAACTAAAATTGTGAGAAATGAAGGAATTTGTCACAAGAGAATTAAAATTAGGCCCGGCGAGGCTGCGGGAGGGTCTAGAGATTTCTCGGTGAGCCGGTCTGATGTGTGGGCTGCAGCGCTCCCTGTTTTTTTGTTTTTATTTGGACCTTTTTATTAACAACCTGTAAACACACAACACTGCTGCTCCTGGGCTGCCAGCTGCCTCTACCCAGGGCCACCAGCAGCTCGTTTTTGTTGTTGTTGTTGTTTTGCGACCTGTCAATCAATCCAGTAGGCATGTCAGCAAATGACCAATCAAGGACCTCAGTTTCTCCTGAAGGTAAACGCCTCTTGCCTGCAGCGCTTGGCTGAAGCCCATCGGGTGTATGCTTGATTATGGAGGTGATGTACAGAGTTGTAGCAACTACAGGGGAATTAAGTTGATGAGCCACACAATGAAGATCTGGGAGAGAGTTGTGGAAGCAAGACTTAGACAAGATGTGACTATCTGTGAGCAGCAGTATGGTTTCATGCCAAGAAAGAGCACCACAGATGCCATCTTTGCTTTGAGGATGTTGATAGAGAAGTACAGAGAGGGTCAGAAAGAACTCCATTGTGTGTTTGTGGATTTAGAAAAAGCTTATGACAGGGTACCAAGAGAAGAGGTGTGGTATTGCATGAGGAAATCTGGAGTGGCAGAAAAGTATGTTAGATTGGTACAGGACATGTATGAGGACAGCAGGACAGTGGTGAGATGTGCTGTGGGAGTGACAGATAGCTTCAAGGTGGAGGTGGGATTGCATCAAGGATCGGCTCTGAGCCCCTTCTTGTTTGCTCTGGTGATGGACCGACTAACAGATGAGGTCAGGCAGGAATCCCCATGGACTATGATGTTTGCAGATGACATTGTGATCTGTGGTGAGAACAGGGAACAAGTGGAAGAGAACTTGGAGAGGTGGAGGTATGCTCTTGAAAGAAGAGGAATGAAAGTCAGCCGTAGTAAGACAGAGTACATGTGTGTGAATGAGAGGGAGGCCAGTGGAACAGTGAGGCTACAAGGAGCAGAGGTCACAAAGGTGCAGGACTTCAAGTACTTGGGGTCCACTGTCCAGGAAAATGGGGAATGTGGTAAAGAGGTGAAAAAGAGAGTCCAGGCAGGATGGAGTGGATGGAGAAAAGTTTCAGGAGTGATTTGTGACAAAAAGGTGTCAGCAAAGGTCAAAGGAAAAGTTTACAAGACAGTGGTGAGACCAGCTATGTTGTATGGTCTGGAGACAGTGGCATTGACAAAAAGACAGGAGAAAGAACTGGAAGTGGCAGAAATGAAGATGCTGAGGTTCTCCTTAGGAGTGACAAGGATGGATAAGATCAGGAATGAGATCATCAGAGGTACAGCACATGTTGAACAACTGGGAGATAAAGTTAGGGAGGCCAGACTGAGATGGTTTGGACATGTCCAGAGGAGGGACAGTGGGTATATTGGTAGAAGGATGTTAGAAATGCAGCTGCCAGGAAAAAGACACAGAGGAAGGCCAAAGAGGAGATATATGGATGCAGTTAGAGAGGACATGAAGGTAGTTGGAGTGAGGACAGAGGATGCAGAGGACAGAGTGAGGTGGAGGAGGATGACTCGCTGTGGCGACCCCTGAAAAGGGAAAANCATACTCGATGTCACACAAAAAACTGCCTGGCGACAGACTGTTTTGTATGCAATACTGATGTATTAAATTCCCCTTCTTCATCCCTGATCTGGTTTATTGGCCTTTTCTTTTGTTTTTTGGCCAAGAGGCAAGCGCTCTCTTCCTCCTTGTCCGTTGACACCATAACTAAAATTGTGAGAAATGAAGGAATTTGTCACAAGAGAATTAAAATTAGGCCCGGCGAGGCTGCGGGAGGGTCTAGAGATTTCTCGGTGAGCCGGTCTGATGTGTGGGCTGCAGCGCTCCCTGTTTTTTTGTTTTTATTTGGACCTTTTTATTAACAACCTGTAAACACACAACACTGCTGCTCCTGGGCTGCCAGCTGCCTCTACCCAGGGCCACCAGCAGCTCGTTTGTTGTTGTTGTTGTTTTGCGACCTGTCAATCAATCCAGTAGGCATGTCAGCAAATGACCAATCAAGGACCTCAGTTTCTCCTGAAGGTAAACGCCTCTTGCCTACAGCGCTTGGCTGAAGCCCATCAGGGTGTACGCTTGATTATGGAGGCTCAACCGTCTGCAGACAGTGTGCAGTGTCCTCATGGCTCACAGATTACACACAGTACACCCGAGTATGTGGGAGCCTTTGGTCTGTATGCTCTTTGTGGACTTCACATCCACCTTCCACACCATGATTCCAAAGAACCTGATGGACAAACTACTCACACTAGGAGTTAGCTTTTCCTATGCAACTGGGTCCTGAATTTCTTAATAAACAGACCGCAGTCTGTGAGGATCCACAACTTCTCCTCAACCACCATAACCATCAGCACTGGCTCCCCTCAGGGCTGTGTGTTGAGCCCCCTCCTGTTCACTCTGCTCACATATGACTGCGCACATACCTATCCAGGCTGTCATATTGTAGTTTGCAGACAATACAGCACTGGTGGAATGCATCACAAACAACGAGTCCAGCTACAGGCAGGAGGTGGAACATCTGGAGAGCTGGTGCAGGAAGAACAACCTTCGAATCAATGTGAAAAAGACGAAGGAGATGGTCGTGGATTTCAGACAGAACAAAGACACCTACCTCTCCCTGAACATAAGAGGATCTGCTGTGGAAGTGGTCTCCAGCTACAAGTACTTGGGCGTGCACCTGAATGACAACCTCAGCTGGACCAACAACTCTTCCAGCCTGATCAAGAAAGCCCGTCACAGACTCTACTTCCTAAGACGGCACAGGCGAGCTGGTCTGAGTAGCTCAGTCCTCACCTCCTTCTACAGGTATGCAGTGGAGAGCATCCTGTGCTCCAGCATCAACGTGTGGCATGGAGGCTGCACAGCTGCAGAAAGAAAAGCTTTGCAGAGAGTGGTGAAGGCCGCACAGAAGATGTTGGTGACAGCCTCCCCACCATCACAGACATCCACACCTCCAGATGTAGGAAGAGGGCCACCTGCATCATGAAGGATCACGTATGACTATGCACCTACCCATCCAGGCTGTCATATTGTAAAGTTTGCAGATGATACAGCGGTGGTGGGATGCAACACAAACAACAATGAGTCCAGCTACACTCAATCCAATTTAAGATGGCCTCCACAGCAAATCAATTTTAGACAGTGAGCTCAAACTGAGTCTGAGATTGCCTGAAATGTATTCATCAAACATGCATGCTAAGCTGTAACTGAATGAGCAAGATTTGTTTTTAAAAAATTTCCATTAACTGTTGGTCAACTTTATGTAATTGTTAATAAAATATCTCATGGACCAATTCCTGTGATTCAATTGAAACTCCCAGAGAGTAATCATGGGATTTACATTTCAAACTAATTGTCTTTAGTGTTGTCTCAATTTATAATGGCTGCCACAGCTAATCAACATTTGCCAACAAAAAAACGACTACCATATTTTCCGCCGTAAAAGTTGCATCAGTCCAAAAATGTCTAATAAAATGTGTGGGGGAGAAGGGGGGGGGGATGTTGCTTCGCATCTATTATGCGTCACTACTGACATGTCACGCTTGTTATGTATCACCACTGATCACCCGGAAACGGGGGCTGGTGTTGTGCCAAAAAAACAATTGGCTGCCAAAATGCCAGCCACGGGAGCATGCACGCCGGGAGGACTTTAATGAGAATTTAAAAAGATTATCACTTAAAAACAATTATTTGTTTGCTCAACATTATAGCAAAGGTGTGTCTCATTTTAACTTTTCCTTAAGAAATACACATTAGTGGACAAATAAACTGCATTTTGCCTGGAAGGCAAAGGGCATTTGATTTGACGTTTGCTCCAGGAGTTCCAGAGCGAGAAAAAGGTGGCTTGATATGGCAAGCCAAGTGTCTCATTAATAGCCACTTTTACTTATTACTATTATGTTTGCTTATTTTACGAATGAGACACTAGGCTTGCCATAATGCTTGAGGGCCCTCTAGCAGCTGCAAATGGTAGTGTTTAATATTTTTCATGTCTGAATTAATGAAGTTGTCAGATCTCAACCAAAAATTGTTTTGTAAATATGGGAAAAATATATACTAGTCGCTTCGGTGTTTAAGTCGCAGGACTTGCAAATGTATGCAAAAACGTGCGACTTGTATGACATAAAACATGGTAATCAGTCAGTTTCAAAGATATTGAGCTGAATTTGGGCTAGTAGCTGAGAGACAACTAATGCATTCTGTTAGATCAAACAAGAAAGCATGAGATCGCATAAAAGGCCAAACATGAGGTTTGACCAAAATAATGTTGTTTCTCAGCATAAAATGATTTTAGTTTAAAAGCTTGGCATGTAAGGGAGGGATTGATGTCTATTCCTTCAAGGAATAATAGGATTTTCATCTTTGATTCAAGAAATTTCAAATATCATTCACTGAATGACTAGTTTCCTTAAAACAAAAAACCTGCAGCAGATTGCTGGATAAGTATTTTGTCTGTTTCATGAGCTTCATCACAGTGAAACACAGAAGCATCTGTGCCAAAAGTGTCCTAAAGCTGCGTGGAAAAGGACATTAATGGCATTCCTGAATAAAGCAAACTGGGCGCTCTTTGAGTTGTATGGATTTTGAATTGATATAACTCATGCAAAAATAAGTAAAATAACTTTTCTATTGCCTTTTCAAAGTTCACCTCTTTAAACAAATGAAAATACATAAAAAATAAATTGTTTATTGGGAAATAAAACTAGCACCTGCTGACAAATTTAAACAAATTAAAATGTGACATAAATAAAAGCATTTAGAAAAAAAATTAATAACAAAAAAAGATTTTAGCAAATTCATTCATTCATTCAACCTTTATTTATACAGGCTAGCCTCGTTGAGTCACGGGGACTCATTTACAAGAGGGACCTGTCTCACTCACACCAAACAACCATCCACTCACACCTAGGGTCAATTTAGAGTCACCAATCAGCCTAACAAGCATGTTTTCCATTTTAGTTATATTTCTCCTAAAAAAAAAAAAATTTCAGAAAATATTAGATCATCAAACACATATTTTGTATAAGTAATGTTTTAGGATTCACACACTAGACTTTTGACCTTAGTCTCCTGATAAAATAAAGTAATTTAAGTCATTGTAAACTAATTAAAATGCCAAGTCTTATGCTTACCTAAAATAAAAAAATAAAAAATAATAGTAAATACAAATTAATAAAACTGTAAAGTAGAATGTAGGCCAAATTTATGCAAGAAATTGTATGTTTGTACCTCGTTTTTCTATTGTATCAAATGTAAAGGATTATGAGGAGGTCAATATTAATACTGACCTCTTTACCTTAATTAATTTACTTGTTCAGATTGAATAGTAATTTCACGGGTTCTTTCTTTTTCAGTTTACCCAATATTTCTGTGATCTTTATGATGGATAAATAAAACAGAAGCCATAGAGTGACAATGGACACGTTAACTTAGCTTGATATGTCAAAGAGACACTATCATTTATTTAAAATGAATCAACTAAATTAACACCATTACACTTGATTGGCATGATTTCACTTTCTTTCAATTTAAAGGGGACCACACATGCAAAATTCACTTTTTAATGTTTTTTTTACTAAACTTTGGGTATTTACTTCATAAAAAAACAGTCCTTGTGCCAAAAAAATGCACCCAGTGGTTTATTTACTCTAAGTAGATTTATTTATTTTTGATAAATACACCAGGATTCACACTTCCTGCATTTATTGACGTCACAAGCCGCCAGCCAATCAGATCAAACCTGAGTCCAGCCCCTCACCTAGCAACCCCTGGTTAGGCTCAACCCACTTCTGTATTAAACACATGACTGTTGTTTTTCATGATTTCATCTCATCTTTTGTTTATATGTTCTTAATTTCATGTGTACAGCACTTTGTTGCAGCTGTGTTTTTTTAAATGGCTTTATAAATAAAGTATAATTGTTATTTTTATGTTTTAGTTCAATTTTTAGTGTATTTGCGATCGCTGCCAACGCGCAGCCGGCAAAAATTAAACGAGCGGACCACAGGCGGAAGGACCGGGTTCGACGGGACCCTCTTCCGGCGCGATGGAGCGGAGCTTCAACTGTACAGCCTTGCAGCAGCCTCGCAGCAGGCTCGCAGCAAGAGGACCTTCTCCTTACAGATTAATTTACGGGAGACACTTGGTGAACTTTGTGTTGTCTTCACTGGAACAGCGATAACTCCCAAAATCTCATCGCGTGCAACGAGCGGAGCTGGCGAAAACCGGAAGAGGAACAAGCTAACATTAGCTTCGGATTCGGGTGGTCTAATGCTAAAAGGAGCAGCAAACTGCGGCGCGCTCAGACGGGTTTCGGTAAGTTATCTTAAGCTAACACTAACAGTAAGTCAAATGAGTAATAAAAAAAGAGCTAATTTTAAAACAACAACACATTACAGATACTGGCTGTTACAGAGGGCGTGAACAGATCGTTGAAGGGCGTGGACTTCAAGAAACCGGTCGTTCAAAACGAAAGTTAAAAATGGCAGAATTAAAAAGGGTATAATTGATTATCTAATAATTATTTTGTGCATTAAATTGAAGGAATAGGGTCTGGATATCCCACAGAAATACCATAAAAATTTAAAAAATACATCTGAGGTCCCCTTTAATACGTCAGCACAGTTAAATTTAACACAACAGACTTCAATACTGGATGTTAAACGTATTTAGTCTGAGGGCTCTTTAGCTTAAATAGTTTCCAGCTTAGAATTGAGGGCAAGGATAGGAGGAAAGATGGAGAGATGGTTTACAGGAAATTGTCTTGAGCATGATACCAAAAGTGACACTTCCATCCGACTTCTGCTAAAATCCAGGTACGTTTTGTAAACAGCTCTTTACCTTCGACGACGAGTCTGATAAAGAAATGACACCAGCCTGTAAGATGCACAGTCCTTCAGGCCCAGTTCGTCCGAACTGGTTATTCGTTTACGTTTTCAACGTCTCCTGGGTTCCGCTTGGTCATCAGAAAATATGTCAGCTCCTGGCCTCTGACTTCAAGATAAGCTTATTCCAGGAAGGAATAAACAAAGTTTTGAGCTTACGCTCGTTAGAAATGGATTCATAACAGCATGTTATACAATCCTTAGCTGAATGACTGTCCTTGGCGGGTGACAGGCATTCATTCAGCTCTTTGGGACGTCTTCATGTCTTGAAGCTCCCAGCAGACTCAGCCGTTCCAGCAACAGCTTAGAACTTAAGGAAAGATCTGAGATGAGAGTAACTCGTCTCTTTTCCATTGGTTCACAAGAAAAACAATCGAGCTGTTCACTTGTTATCTCGACTCAAGGTTACAGCCAGAAACAGAGAGAAATGTTTAGGAAAAAGACAGACGCACAGACTCCAAGAGGTAAAATACTTGGATTAGCGTCTTAACACTTCTAAAACAAATCTGAAAAGCACAGTTTGACATAAAATTCAACTATGACACCATTATATGGTCAAGTAACACAGTAATACTCCATATTAAAAGAATAACAGCAGCTTAAAAGCACACATCATGAAAATGACAAAAGTTATTCTTTTGATTACATTAGAATAAAATCAAAGGTAGAAATAGTCTCTTTTGGTGACTATGTTCTCAGATTACAAACTAATGGAATAATTTGTAGTAAATGTCTTGCTTTACTGAGAGGTCAGTAAAGGTCATCTCTGGAACAGTTCAAAAGTACACAGGTGTATCAAAGTGGACACGGTCATGCCCATTACATCTCTCCCCTTTTGGAAGCCATCGCCAGTCCTTGGGGATGGGGTCCAACACGAAAGGAACATTGAACTGTCTTTGATCTTGTAGTAAACCAGCAAGTGGAAGAGAAAAATCAAAAATTATAATCCCATAAAGTTTTTTGGAACATCCATACTGTTCGGAGGTAATCCCATTGCGAAAAGCTTTAAATCCCTTGGAAAACTGGGTCTGTTAACTCTTGGAAAACAAAGTCTTATAATCCACAGCGGTAATTCCACAGCAGTAATTCCACAACGGTTAGTTTTGTTGATTGATCAGCAACAATTGTTTTCATAATCAGCATGTAGAGGGGATCCCTCGATTGACGCAGAGGAGGCGACCCTTGGATGAAGGTTGAAGACCAAGCGTTGGAGCTGCAGGTCCCCACATCGAAGGTTGTTGGCTGGTTGGTTTCCAGTCAGTGCCACTCTGGTTCTATGTGTCATGCAATTATGTGGTTTTTAGGTGGGCTTATGATTGGGATTTTACATTAGCCCTACCTATATGCACCTGGTATGTAAGCTATCATGGTTTAGATCAGCTACAATTACCAATTAAGGGGTGGATCAATTCTGTAAAATTAGATATAGGGATTTGTACCTATAAAATTTTGGAGGGCTTCTGTAACGAAGGCCTCTAATTCCAAACTATTCCTCCATTCATTACTTAGTTTAGGTTAAACTAAAATAGAAAAATGAAATATAGTTTGATCTAAATGTCTGTTGTCTTTTAGACGAACGACGTAGGATTTGGTATTCCTAATAAATTTTGAAGTCTATGGCGAGACTCATCAAAATGAATAGACAATCTAGAATAGAAACGATCGAATCGGTTCAATTTAGAAATTGTGAGGTCAATGTAGTTTATGGTACCTTGAGTAGCTTTAAACTACATTGACTCTTCGACGATTGAGATTTAACAAAACGAACTGCATGTTGGCATAGTTAAATCCATATCATTCATTAACCAATGTTAATACAAAACCTTTTTGGCTGGGAGTGTTCAGAACCAAACAATATCTCAACTAATGACAACAGTAATGACTAAACAACAAGGAAACAACGTTTCACTGCTTCGACACACTCTTGTCGTCAGATTCCAAAGTGCAACACACAAGAAAAACAGGTCTCAACTTTATGACCGAGGTCAAATTAAATCTCGTGGATTTAAACGGTTGTTAAGGTTAGTTTTTGTTGTGGGTTTTAGGCTTAGCGTTTCTAAGTTCAAATTGGACAATGCGACTTATAGGGTGGAAAATACGGTAGTTTAAACCTGATTAGTTTATTTACTAACTTGTGTTTGGACGACCTTATTATCCCATGAAGTCGGTGAGTTTGTGAGATCTTTGTCTTTTGTGGATTCATTGAACGCCTTGTAAGGTTTGATCTGATTTCGATGTACCCATTTAGCAATTGGCTCTTTGCGGCCTTTGCTGATTTTGATTTCGTAGACGACTGAGGACACTTTGTCTGTTATCAGATGAGGTCCAGTCCACCTGGGCATCAGTTTGCGGGCGAGAGTTCCGGTCTCGGACCCTCCTTTCCCGGTTGCTGGGGCGAACGTATAGTACCAGACTCTGTCTCCCACTTGGAGTTCATTGTGAGAGGCCTTCTGGTCATAGTACGCCTTACGTCCTTCAGCGGATCTTTCCAGGTTTTTCTGGGCGAAAGCAAAAGTGTTTCTGAGGTGTACATTCAAATCTTTGTCTTTGGCATGGCCTAACATCACCCCCCTTTGGTCATGGGGGACCACGAACACAGGTGAGGACGTCCGTCCATGGGCACAAGTTAGGATGCCACCGTTTAGTTTAAGCTGTTCGCGCAGCTGAGAGAAGACGGTACACAGGAATCGTTTAGGTTTTGGCCAACGTATCTTCTTACGTTTACCTCTTTCCGTGTAATTCAGGTGTGTCACAACCGTCGGCGCAGTCGCAGGTGTGTCTGATTGTACAGACTGCGACGGGTCACTGTCGTTGTGTGTGTCTTCCCACTTCTTGACTGAAGAGGGGCTCTTTGAGTCTGTAAAAACTATGTCATTTCTGACTAGTTCTAGGCTCAAATGTTCCTGAACCAAGGTTTCATCGAAAGCTTGGCTGATAGCCGATTTACCTGTCCCAGGGGACAGTACAGCAACCTCGGTGTGGGGTCCTTGGATCTCCACACCTTTCTCTACCTGTGGTAGGTAATGTGAGTTTGCCCCCTTCTTGTCTGATGAGGGGTCCTCGTAATCTGCAACAATGATGTCCAAGTGACTGTCAGCGTTTGGATGACTGTCATTTTCTGGACTCAGATGCCCTTGAACCAAGGTTTCATTGAAAGCTTGGTTGATTGCCGAATTACCTGTCTCAGAGGACAGTACAGCGTCATCGGTGTGGGATCCTTGGATCTCAACACCTTTCACTACCTGTGGTAGGCAGTGGTCAGGGAGTGCTGAATGTGTCAGCTCACAGAGGAGGTTCTCTTGTTGGGCCAGAGTTTGGTCCAACTTTTGGGTCTCTTCTGTCTCACCTGTAGTTGAAGGTTCACTTACCGGGCTCTCGTCCTCGGATGAGCAGTCCCTTGTGTCCTCTGCGGTACCTGCGGTTAGGCAGTCTGTATCACAACTAGGAGGCACTTTTATTGGCAGGGGTTTTCTCACTGTGCTCCACATTTTCTGTTGACCATAATCTACAATCGCGCCGAAGCGGTTTATAAAATCTTGGCCAACCAAAAATGGGAATGAGTCAAGTTTAGACACGTACACCGGGTGGTGTAGTGTCATTTCGCCAATCTGCATGTGAACCATAGCCATAGCTGTTAGGGTTGTTCTCGTCTCTGCGAGACCCTGTAGCTCAATAGCACATTTCTCAAAGGGTATTTGCCTGTCAACACCGTTAGCGGCGGTCCTCAGCTCCTCGAACAGCTTGGCCGACATAATAGTTATATCAGAACTGCCATCCAGGAGGGCTTCACGCTCAAGGACACCTTCCAGTGTGATAGGCAGGTAAGCTTTCTTAGCCACCCCCCTTTGTATAAAGTTACACAGAAACCTCACAGGTCTTGGCCCACGTTTCTGTTCACGTGTGACTCTGTCTGTGTAATCTTGTTTACTGTCAGCATCTTGTTGGCTGTCAGCATCATGACCTTCAGGATGTTGTTGTGTGTCAGCAATTGGTTTGCTGTCAACATCCATGGCAATGTTGGTAGTAGTGTGCGCTGAGTTATTTGTGTGCTCTGAGTCTTTGTGAAAGACAGTGCTACACATCGCTCCAGGTTGGTCAATGTTGATAGTGTCATTATCAATGATAACGCCACTCATTGTATCAGGTTGGTCAAGCACAGTAACATTCAAATCTACTGACAAACTACTTACTTCCTCTGTCTCTTCCGAGCATAGAGGTGTTGGGCCATCATTCCTGGACATTCGTGACTCTTTGCCTGTCTTGAACTGTTCTGTTCGAGGCGCGGGAGGTGCAGTTCCAAGGCTC
>JBBPBX010014015.1:40258-51532 GCA_038048925.1 Garcialebias charrua | reverse complement strand
CTTCCCATGGGCTCACCACCTGTGGGAGGGGCCAAAGGGGTCGGGTGCAATGTGAGATGGGTGGTGGCCGAGGGCGGGGACCCTGGCGGTCTGATCCTCGGCTACAGAAGCTGGCCATTGGGACATGGAATGTCACCTCTCTGGTGGGGAAGGAGCCTGAGCTAGTGTGTGAGGTTGAGAGGTTCCGACTAGAAATAGTCGGACTCACCTCAACGCATGGCTCTGGCTCTGGAACCAGTTTCCTTGAGAGGGGTTGGACACTCTTCCACTCTGGAGTTGCCCCTGGTGAGAGGCGCCGAGCAGGAGTGGGCATACTGGTTGCCCCCCATCTTGGTGCCTGTACGTTGGGGTTCACCCCGGTGAACGAGAGGGTAGCCTCCCTTCGCCTACGTGTGGGGGGACGGGCTCTGACTGTTGTTTGTGCCTATGCACCAAACGGCAGCTCAGACTACCCACCCTTTTTGGAGTCCTTGGAGGGGGTATTGGAGAGTGCGCCTCCTGGGGACTCCCTTGTTCTACTGGGGGACTTCAACGCTCACGTGGGCAATGACAGTGAGACCTGGAGGGGTGTGGTTGGGAGGAACGGCCCCCCTGATCTGAACCAGAGTGGTGTTCTGTTATTGGACTTCTGTGCTCGTCATGGATTGTCCATAACGAACACCATGTTTAAGCATAAGGGTGTCCATATGTGCTCTTGGCACCAGGACACCCTAGGTCGCAGTTCGATGATCGACTTTGTTGTCGTCTCATCTGATCTGCGGCCGCATGTCTTGGACACTCGGGTGAAGAGAGGGGCGGAGCTGTCAACTGACCACTACCTGGTGGTGAGTTGGCTCCGATGGTGGGGGAGGATGCCGGTCAGACCTGGCAGACCCAAACGTATTGTGAGGGTCTGCTGGGAACGTCTGGCAGAGTCTCCCGTAAGACGGAGCTTTAACTCCCACCTCCGGGAGAGCTTTGAACACGTTCCGAGGGAGGCGGGGGACATGGAGTCCGAGTGGGCCGTGTTCCGCGCCTCTATTGTCGAGGCAGCTTATCGGAGCTGTGGCCGCAAGGTTGTTGGTGCCTGTCGTGGTGGCAACCCTCGAACCCGGTGGTGGACACCGGCAGTGAGGGATGCTGTCAGGCTGAAGAAGGAGTCCTATTGGGCCTTTTTGGCTTGTGGGACCCCGGAAGCAGCTGATAGGTACCGGCAGTCCAAGCGGCATGCGGCTCGGGTGGTTGCTGAGGCAAAAACTCGGGCGTGGGAGGAGTTCGGAGAGGCCATGGAGAATGACTTCCGTACGGCTTCGAGGCGATTCTGGTCCACCATCCGGCGTCTCAGGGGGGGAAAGAGGTACGCGACCAACACCATTTATGGTGGGGGTGGCGTGCTGCTGACCTCAACTCGGGATGTTGTGAGTCGGTGGGCGGAATACTTCGAAGACCTCCTCAATCCTACTGGCACGTCTTCCACTGAGGAAGCGGAGCCTGGGGACTTTGGGTCGGGTTCTCCGATCTCTGGTGCTGAGGTCGCCGAGGTGGTTAAAAAGCTCCGCGGTGGCAAGGCTCCGGGGGTGGATGAGATTCGCCCGGAGTTCCTTAGGGCTCTGGATGTTGTAGGGTTGTGTTGGCTTACGCGACTCTGCAATATCGCGTGGACATCGGGGGCAGTTCCCTTGGATTGGCAGACTGGGGTGGTGGTTCCCCTATTCAAAAAGGGGGACCGTAGGGTGTGTTCCAACTATAGGGGGATCACACTCTTAAGCCTCCCTGGTAAGGTCTATTCAGGGGTTCTGGAGAGGAGGGTCCGTCGGATAGTCGAACCTCGGATTCAGGAGGAGCAGTGTGGTTTTCGTGCTGGTCGTGGAACACTGGACCAGCTCTACACCCTCAACAGGGTCCTGGAGGGTGCGTGGGAGTTTGCCCAACCAGTTTACATGTGCTTTGTGGACTTGGAGAAGGCATTCGACCGCGTCCCTCGGGGGGTTCTGTGGGGGGTACTCCGGGAGTATGGGGTACCAGGCCCTTTGATAAGGGCTGTTAGGTCCCTGTACGACCGGTGTCAGAGCTTGGTCCGCATTGCCGGCAGTAAGTCAGGCTCGTTTCCGGTGAGAGTTGGACTCCGCCAAGGTTGCCCTTTGTCACCGATTCTGTTCATAACTTTTATGGACAGAATTTCTAGGCGCAGCCAAGGTGTTGAGAGGATCCGTTTTGGTGACCTTAGAATCGCTTCTCTGTTTTTTGCAGATGATGTGGTCCTACTGGCTTCATCAGTTCGTGATTTACAACTTTCACTGGAGCGGTTTGCAGCCGAGTGTGATGCGGCCGGGATGAGGATCAGTTCCTCCAAATCCGAGGCCATGGTCTTGAGCCGGAAAAGGGTAGCATGCCCTCTCCGGGTCGGGGAGGAGGTCCTGCCCCAAGTGGAGGAGTTTAAGTATCTCGGGATCTTGTTCACGAATGAGGGAAAACTGGAGCGTGAGATCGATAGGCGGATAGGTGCAGCGTCCGCAGTGAAGCGGGCGCTGTACCGGTCTGTCGTGGTGAAGAGAGAGCTGAGTCAAAAGGCAAAGCTCTCAATTTACCGATCGATCTACGTTCCCACCCTCATCTATGGTCATGAGCTTTGGGTTATGACCGAAAGAACAAGATCTCGGATACAAGCGGCTGAAATGAGTTTTCTCCGCAGGGTGGCTGGACTCTCCCTTAGAGATAGGGTGAGAAGCTCAGTCATCCGGGAGGGACTCGGAGTAGAGCCGCTGCTTCTCCACATCGAGAGGAGCCAGTTGAGGTGGCTCGGGCATCTGGTTAGGATGCCTCCTGGACGCCTCCCTGGTGAGGTGTTCCGGGCATGTCCCACCGGGAGGAGACCCAGAGGAAGACCCAGGACGCGCTGGAGGGACTATGTTTCTCGGCTGGCCTGGGAACGCCTTGGGATTCCCCCGGAGGAGCTGCTCCAAGTGGCTGGGGAGAGGGAAGTCTGGGCCTCCCTACTTAGGCTGCTACCCCCGCGACCCGACCCCGGATAAGCGGAAGAAGATGGATGGATGGATGGATGGATACTGTACAGTATATTTTTAATAAATAGATAAATGTACAGTACTGTACAGTCACCAAGCACTTAGCCTATCCTAACAGTTTTTAAAGATGAAGGAGTGAGTTGAATTGTCTCCCTCCTCCCTGCAGGCTCCATTCCCATAAAGGGAGCTAGCTCCCTTTATGGGAAAGGTAGACAATTCAACTCACTCCTTCATCTTTCACTCCTTCATCTTTAAAGACAGTGTAAAGTGAATTCAAATATTTTCTTCAATAAACATTATAAATGTCATAATTGTAATCTTGTAAATGAGTAAAAAGTCTCAAAATTGTAGCTCAATTAATTTTGGAGTTATAGATCAAACTTTGTTTAAAGATATGTCTGCTTCAGGATTTTTTAGGCGTGGTTTAAATGTGACCGCGTTTCGTCACGCGGTCTAAAGCCCCACCCCCTGCAGCTCCAGCCGTATAAATTCGTTCTTCGCATCGGTGGAGCCATTCACTCGCGAATCGCAGATAGCATCAGATAGCAATAGCATAGATATTTTGTTCATTGTTAGCTAGTAGGGGTGTAACGGTACGCTAAAATCACATTTCGGTTCGGTTCAATTACAAGGAGGGCTCGGTTCGGTTTATTTTCGGTTTATTTTCGGTACAAAAAAAAAAGACAAAATAAAGACTTACAAAATGTTTATTTTGAAAATATGCCAAAAATATGTTTGTATTGTATTGTAGTAATAAATAAAAGTGACCCATTTGGATGATATTTTAAATAAACAGCACTCTACAATAAATAAATTATATTAAAAATAATAAAAATCTTAATGAATACAATAACAGTCAGAACCAGAACAATAAGCAGCAACAGACTGTTTACAATCTTAACTAATAAAGTTTTTGTCCAGTAGCACCAGTGTGGCTGTATTTGTCCTCATTACTCACAACCTCTTCTTGGTGGGACTGGTCCTGGAACAGTTCCAGAGTTCAATTCAGTCATCACACACTTCTTAGCTGCAGCAGGTGATCTCTGGTGGATTTCCCTGAAGTGGAAGGAGAGCAGCTACCTCTGTAACTGGAAATACTGGAAATAAAACACAGAGGTAAAAAAATAAGTTAATAAGATTATAATTTTAAATAATAATAAATTATAAATAATAATTATAATAAAATAACAATACCTCTTGAACGGTTGAATATCTCACTCATCATCAGGGCAGGGTTTAAATCAGCTCCAGGACTTGTTGACCATCAGTTTTAGTTTTTTCATAAAGAGCTGAACTTTTTGACTTAAGTGTTGACGTGATGGATGTCTCATAGCAAGGATCAACTGTGCATTAAAAACTTTCAGACTTAGATTCAGAGCTTTAAAAACTCATACAGTTTGTGTTATTGATCTGGACCCATCTAAATTACCTGATGAAGTTGTTTAAATGCAGCTGTGTTGTTAGCGCACTTTGTAGAAGTTGTTTAAATGCAGCTGTGTGGTTAGCGTACTTTGTAACAGCTCGTTCACGTTCTGATGACGTAGTTTCCAGCGCGTTCACGTTAGACGTGTTGCTGCTGCAGATCCAGTCTTCATGAAAAAACGTCCACACACACAGCTTTGTGCGCTCGTCTTTTAACAAGAAAACCATAACGTTAACAAACAGGAAACCGCAGCGAGAAGCTAACGGCTAATGCTGCGCGTGCTGCGAGATAATAGCTCCGTGCTGAAACGCGCCCAGGAAATTTTGTTCCGCGGCGCACATATTAACATTCAATGAGTGAAAAAATAACCGTTTCGGTACAGCACGTTCGGTTCGGTCCACCTCCGTACCTTTTCGGTTCGGTACACCAACTACAACCGTTACATGCCTATTAGCTAGCTAATAAATTATGCCTCATTCCTACATCTTCCCTGGATGTCGCAATGGTCAGGGCACCTGCTTGGTGACTTTATTTAATTTATTTAATTTACTTGATCTCTGCTGCTGTCAGCCGCCGACACACAGAGCGGACCTCACATCCCCCGCACGCAGCCACTGACACACAGAGTGGACACACCGTCCCCAGAGCACAGCCACTGACACACAGAGTGGACCTCACGTCCCCCACGCACAGCCACATACAGAGTGGACCTCACGTCCCCCGCGCGCAGCCACTGACACACAGAGTGGACCTCACACGTCCCCCGCGCGCAGCCACTGACAAACAGAGTGGACACATTGTCCCCACGCACAGCCACTGACGAACAGAGTGGACTCTGTGGACTCAGAACTCCTATTAGGCTGCCAGCCTTGCGAACATCTTCAGGGTGCAGGACACGGGGGCAGTACTGCGCTGAAACCACGCCCACGCGCTGACACGCCCCCAGCGTTTCAGACCAGGGCACAATTATGTTTTTTCATTATTTTTGTGACTTAATTTTATAAGGAAACAATGGCCCTCATTCACGAACCGTTCGTACGCACAGATTTGTTCTTAAACTGTGCGTACGAGTGATTTAGGATCATTTGTGGCATTCAACAATGTTTTCGTATCCTACGATTTTTTTCAGATACGAACAAAATTTACGAGTGGTCCGGAGCTGTCGTATATTTTAGGAGCAGTCGGTCCGCTGTTATCCAGATGGATTTCCCTAACTAATAACTTCATATTTCGTTATTTAGAAAATATTTTGGGTTTAAAAAAATCACGCACCATAATTATTCTTGACAATAGGTTATTCTGTTTGAATTAGAATTATAATTTTAAGTTTAATTTGTCTGGTGTGTCGCGCAGGCTTCAGTGAGTCGTGCGCTCCCCTTGGTCATCAAAGCCGCTCCTCATATTAACACCCAGGTACATAAAATCCCCATACACCGCCGCAGAACAAGTACGAATTAAGACTGATCTTGTGCCAAACACCATCGGAGCAATTGATTATTATATCTGATTCGAAATATAACCTGCAGAATGTGGTTGCGCGCTGACCAGGAGGTGCGCGCATGACCCATTTGTGCTGCAAAACATGTTGGCACGCGTCTTGCAGCGTGGCATTTATTGTCCACCATCTCAGACTATTCCTTGACCACCTCCTGTCCGTGCTGCGGCGAGATGTTTGTTTGAAGCCATTTTCAGATCAAACCATTTATTCTTGATTTCTGATACTGTACGACCCACGGGAGACAAAACATATGCACTACAATATTAATATGAAGTTAACTGTAGTTTCGAGACATTTTAAAATGCTTCTNATATATATAAATATATATATATACACACATACATACATATGATATTTTGAACATATCGACCATGAGATCCTCATTTCCAGGCCGGAGCAGTTGATGCAGTGGTTCAGCATTCTGTGATGCAGGTAGGCATCGCTGGGTCTCACCTCAAATGTATTAGATCCTACCTCTCTGACAGAACTTTTTGTGTTAGCATCAAGGACTTTAGTTCAACATCGGTAGCTCTTTGGTGGGGGTATCACAGGGGTCCATCCTCGGTTCTTCTCTTTACTTGTTGCCACTAGGTGCTATTTTTCATAAACATGTCATATCTTTTCATGTCTACACTGATAACCATCAAATTTACTTCCCTATGAAGCACACTGGTGCATGTTCCATTCAACCTCTTCTTGACTGACATCAGGGACTGGATGGCTTTAAATTTCTTAAGTTTTAAAGAGAAAAAAGACTGAAGTCATGTTTTCTCCTAATGGCATGATGAAGAACCACTGTATCAACATTTCCTCCATAGCCCCATTAGAGGAACAAAGAGTCACAAATCATTGAGTAATAATGGACCCTTCCACGAAACTTATCACGCAAGCATGATTGTTAAACCCTGTTTGTTCAGTTGAGGCGACTGTCTATTGTCTAAACTGAAGCCCATACCGTCCAAAAGTAACCTTGAGACTGAAATACATTCTTTCACCAGGCTTGATTATTGCAATGCACTTGTTTGGAATCAGTCAGACCTCTATTGCATGTTTGCAACTGGTCCAAAATGCTGCAGTCCGATTAATCCCTGCACTGGCTCCTGGTTCACTTTTGAATTCAGTTCAAAATCCTTCTCTATGTTTTAAAATCTCTGAACAGTTATGGCCCCTCTTATCTCGCTGATCTGCTGCAGCCATATGTCCCACAGCACTCTGATGTCAGCAGATCAGATGCTTCTAATGGTTCCCAGAACCCGTCGTAAGCTCAGAGGTGACAGGGCCTTCTCTGTTGCCGGTCCAAAACTGTAGAATGACTAACCTACATGTCAGGTAGTGGACAGTCGCCTCTTACTGTTTTTTTTGTCTCACTTTAAAACTCACTTTTAGTCCCTGGCTTTTGACACTGTGTGATTTGTTTTTAACCTGTCTGTATTCTACAATGTAAGTCATTTAGTTATTATATTCTTCCATTTGGATCTATGCTTATTTTTTTGTGTGCTTTGCTTGTTTGTTTCTGCTGTACAGCACTTTGGTTGGACGTGTTGATGTTTTAAGTGTTGTATAAATAAAGTGGTGTGGTATGGTATGGTATATCCAAATATTTATTAGAAATATTTGGACATATCCAACTTTACACATAGATTGAAAAAATAATTAATGGACAAATGTCATCTAATCAGGGACACTGAATTATTCACATAGTTTAATATATATTATAATACATATATTTCCATTGTAATAATCAAATTTTATTATTGAGGGGACCAATGCATAAGAACTGAAGCACCATTCTGTTCATAATTGTTGCTTTCTTGCCTTGCATTACAAAAAAACAACAAAAAAACTAAACAATTAAAATTACAATTCTCGTTCAAAATGTGCAGCTCGACTGGAAATAATGGGCTCTGTCTTTTTGAAGAGGAACAACTTACGGCATGGATGACATTTATAAAAGGGTGAGAGATTTCCCCAAACACAACCATGAGATTTTGACAAAATGAGTAAGGGGAAAAAAGCCAACACTCTGGAGTTGTTCTGCATATTTTACTATAAAAACCTCATTGAAAGATTGAACGAGTCAAAGAGAATGGACTTTACATTACTGAACTGGTGTTTTGATATCTTTATTTATTTTTTAAACAATCACAGTTTAAGTGAAAGGGTTTTGGATTTTTTTTTTACACTGAATGTTCAGGGGAGCCCTGTGGGGGGGCGGGGGGTACTCCGGGAGTATGGGGTACCAGGCCCTTTGATATGGGCTGTTAGGTCCCTGTACGACCGGTGTCAGAGCTTGGTCCGCATCGCTGGCAGTAAGTCAGGCTCGTTTCCAGTGAGAGTTGGACTCCGCCAAGGTTGCCCTTTGTCACCGATTCTGTTCATAACTTTTATGGACAGAATTTCTAGGCGCAGCCAAGGTGTTGAGAGGATCCGTTTTGGTGGCCTTAGAATCACTTCTCTGTTTTTTGCAGATGATGTGGTCCTATTGGCTTCATCAGATCGTGATCTACAGCTTTCACTGGAGCGGTTTGCAGCCGAGTGTGATGCGGCCGGGATGAGGATCAGTTCCTCCAAATCCGAGGCCATGGTCTTGAGCCGGAAAAGGGTAGCATGCCCTCTCCGGGTCGGGGAGGAGGTCCTGCCCCAAGTGGAGGAGTTTAAGTATCTCGGGGTCTTGTTCACGAATGAGGGAAAACTGGAGCGTGAGATCGATAGGCGGATAGGTGCAGCATCCGCAGTGAAGCGGGCGCTGTACCGGTCTGTCGTGGTGAAGAGAGAGCTGAGTCAAAAGGCAAAGCTCTCAATTTACCGATCGATCTACGTTCCTACCCTCATCTATGGTCATGAGCTTTGGGTTGTGACCGAAAGAACAAGATCTCGGATACAAGCGGCTGAAATGAGTTTTCTCCGCAGGGTGTCTGGACTCTCCCTTAGAGATAGGGTGAGAAGCTCGGTCATCCGGGAGGGACTCGGAGTAGAGCCGCTGCTTCTCCACATCGAGAGGAGCCAGTTGAGGTGGCTCGGGCATCTGGTTAGGATGCCTCCTGGACGCCTCCCTGGTGAGGTGTTCCGGGCATGTCCCACCGGGAGGAGACCCAGAGGAAGACCCAGGATACGCTGGAGGGACTATGTTTCTCGGCTGGCCTGGGAACGCCTTGGGATTCCCCCAGAGGAGCTGCTCCAAGTGGCTGGGGAGAGGGAAGTCTGGGCCTCCCTACTTAGGCTGCTACCCCCGCGACCCGACCCCGGATAAGCGGAAGAAAATGGATGGACTGAATGTTCAACTGACTGTTGATGATGTCACGCACCATCCTTTGAGCTGTCCGAACTTTCAAAGGTTTTTGTAATCAAAATCTTCTTACTCCCGCAAAGTTTTTAGTGGATATTCAAAATACACATTAAAATGTAGACATTTTGTAGTTTTCCACTCGTGTGTCTTTCGCTGCTACAAGATATATACGCTTCATAAGACAACAATGCACTAAACGGTGCCACATCTTACCGGGGGAAAGTAAAGTGGACACCTGTATTTGGTGTAAAATGTTGAAGAAAAGTTTAACAATGAGACAAATAATAATAATAATAATAATAATAATAATAATAATAATAATAATAATAATAATAATAATAATAATAATAATAATAATAATGAATTCAATTTATGACGCGCTTTTCATTAGTGAAAATCTCAAAGCGCTACACACATTGAATGCTACACACATTCATACACCGGTAGCGGCAGACTACCATGCAAGGTGCTTTCCAGTCCTACCGGGAGCAACTTGACGAAAATGACGAAACATATTGTAAAGGACCTAAATCAGAACAAAGAGCAAGACTCAGAGGAATCATTCATGGTTCAGAGCGAGATGACTGATGTAAAATGTGTTGAAGTCATCAAAGTTCACGTGGAGAGAGGCAGAATGGGTAACTTTACTGTTTTTTTTCCAGCTTTGCATTGCCAGAATCTGTTCTTACATCAATACAATGATCAGCTTGACTCGATGCATGTGTTTCTTGACATGCTTACCTGTGACCACGGCCCAGTGGTCCAAACCGGTGGACAGCGGTCCGTGTTGCAGACCTGCTTTCTAACAGGAGCTGACTGGGCACAGCCAGAGTCAGCAAGGACATCCATGTTGGTCTGGCTGGTTCTTTGAACACAGCGGACAAGCCGTGCCTGCTCCCCTCCTCCACAAGTCCGGCTGCATGGCCCCCACTCCCCTACAGACCAGCTGGGACAACACACAACGCAACATAACACAAGCCTGCTGAGTAAACATTAGCAGCTCCTCCATCACTCATCCAGACATGCGTGAAGGACTTCGTGATAACTAGACATTTATAGATGCTCTACACATGGACCCCCCATGTTACACTGAAGTGGTGTTTTGGGGTTATCTGTGTGGAAATTTAAAATGTCACTAATTATCAAAACATGTTTGTGTAGCTTCTTGTTTTTATTTGTGTATTTGTAATAAAACACTCAAAAATATGTAAATAAAAAGGAAAAAAGCCTCTTCTGGATGATGATACGTTGTATGTTTAGTTCTCTTCAGGGTGCTACTTCTTAGTTTCAGACAGTGAAGTTTCTCTTTTGTTTGTTCAAACTCAGTAGAACATTGTAAGTCAGCTGATCCCTGGGCCTTCACGCTTCTGTAAAGATTGTTGATTTCAGCTGACCCAAAACTTCTGGTTGAGTCAGCTCAGAGCTTCATCACACACACACAGACACTCTACCATCCTCCTACAAAACACACCTTAACATCTTCTCCGAACAACCCAAACGCTCAGCTGTCAACACAATGAGCTGTACGTTAATCCTCAGCTTTATTTTGCAGTAATTAAGCACTGGAACGTTGTGTCAGGTGAGTGAGAAGAGAAAACCTTTTAACGGTGTTATAAAAGCAGTATTCAATCCAAACAAGTGCTACACCGATGTATCCCAGCTCTGAGGGATATGAACAGTGAAAGGTTGCAGTTTTGGAGATGAGAGTTTTTCTGAATTGGAATTAAACAGCGAATGTTAGTAAACCTTAATGTTTTTGGTGCAAGATGTTCAAGTGTGTAGGAGTTACACTGTGCAGAAGAACAGAGGTAGTTTTTTTCTTTTCTTGTCAGAGGCAGCAGACAGTGACAGATCCTGGAGAGTGGAGGGAGCAGTTTTATCCACCAACAGGTGCACTGGTGGAGCCAGGGGGTGGCCAGCGGTGGAGTTTGCCTCCATAGATTAATCTTAATCTACTCCTGTAATTTGAGTAAACAACTTTTAAGCAACAAAAAATTATAAGGCATAACTTCCTCAAATTAAAGGGGTGGTCAGTTTACACACATATACATACATACATACACAT
>JBBPBX010014015.1:19739-39756 GCA_038048925.1 Garcialebias charrua | reverse complement strand
TATATATATATATGTTAGCGGATATGGGGGGAGGTAGCATAGTGGCTCAGTTGGTGGAGCTGTTGCCTTTCAGCAAGAAGATTGCAGATATAAACCCTGGCCACCATTCTGGGTGGAGTTTGCATTTAGTCTATGTGTATGTGTTTTCTCCAGGTACTCCAGTTTCATCTCACAGACCAATAACATACATGTTCCAATAACATGCATGTTAGGCTGATTGGTAACTCGAAATTGTCCCTAGGAATGCGTGAGAGAGTGAATGGTTGTTTGTCATGTGTGATTGCATCACATGGGCACCAGTGATCCCCGCGACCCGAAAAGAGAAAAGTGGGTAAAGATAATGGATGGATGAATGGATGGATGGAGGGGGATGTAGAGATGAATGTTTTATCATGTCTCTTTATTTGATCAGACATCGTACAGTTTGTAACATGTTGACATTTTTTCAGCTTTTATGAAAGACACACCTGACCACTGTGGTAGTAGCCACAAGTAACATCCATCCATCCATCCATCCATCCATCCATTATCTTTTACCCGCTTCTTCCATTTTGGGTCACGAGGGTCGCCGGTACCCATATCCAGCAATAACTGTGCAAGGGGTGGGGTACACCCTGGACAGGTAGCACGTCCATCACAGGGACACATGGAGACAAATGAGAAAAACAACTCTCACTCACACCTAGGGACAATTTTAAAATTACCAATCAGTCTAACATGCATGCTTTTGGTCTGTGGGAGGAAACCAGAGTACCCAGAGAAAACCCACACATGCACAGAGAGAACATGCAAACTCCATCCAGAAAGTTCCCCAGACCAAGATTTGAACCGGCAACCTTCTCGCTGTGAGGCAGCAGCTCTACCAGTTGTGCCACCACGCTGCCCTTCACAAGTAACATGTGGTATAATATATATAACACATCAAAGGTCTAGTATTTCTTGAAGGAACACATTTTACCTAACACCTTTTAGGCCAAAGTGAGTTTAATTCATGATGAGAAGAGATGGAGTTACAGCCATTTGGGTCAAACTGTGTAAATGACATTAAAGCTGCACTATGTAACTTTGTAATGCAGTCTGTAACTTTTCTAACAACATATTTTTAACATATTTATTCACTCTGTCACTATCAACTGACAGACTGATGTTAGACAAAGTAATCTCTGAAAAAAACTATAGTCCCCTTGCTTCTCTATCAGCATTTATAAAAACACTAAAAACACAGAGTGACCCGTCCTTAACCAGCCAATAAAAACAGAGTTTGTAACCAGCCAATAAAAACAGAGCTTGAATTTGAATCAGCCAATAAAAACAGAGCTTGAATTTGAATTTCAGCAGAGCCTCCCCCTCAGAGCCATATATGGCTCTGAGGGGGAGGGATCAGAATGCTTTGCCTGTTGAAAATTTTTCTAAGTTATGCACTCTTCAGAAAGTTACACATAACACCTTTAATCAGTCATATCCTACAATATTCCAATATCTCAGAGAAAAGCTATTACTACACCAAACCTTAGGTCAATGCTGGTCATTTTGACTGTTACAGTCCATTCCCTGTTGCTGATTAGTGTGGCAGCCATATTGAATGTGGTTGACTCAAATGTTAGTAAGTTGTGGGTGTACTGTACATCTAATAAATATTCTTTGATAGAGTCAATAAACCTTTCCAATAATATATGAACTATTTTGCTAACAGACAGTGTTGACTCTGGTAAGCAATTTTAGGCAACAATGTTGTAATTTGTAGCACTTGGAGAATGTGTTGAGACTCTTGGCTACTACCACACCACGTTTTATCTCCATATTTGTAAAACTGACTGAGTTTTAGCCATTTGTGTTTGTTAAGTTTGCCTAACTGTGCAAGGGGATGTTAAAGTGTTAATTATGTATTAATGTGTTTGTAACATTCATATAACTTTTCAGAGTTCTATATTTACAACGGATCCAAACTTTAAGGCAGATTCACTGATGACTTGTGCAGAGCAGAACTGTTACGCAGCAGAATATAGAAACTTTCAACAAAAGTACAAAATGATGCTTTGATTCATTATGTGAATAACTGTCCTCAGTGGTACTTATTGTGATGGAACATGAAGGTGAGACACCAGAGCTTCAACATAGAAGGCTTGTGCCAATAATCTGTTACTACCTTGTATAATCATTTCAGAGGAACATCAATTGACATATTAAAGCCACATCATCATAAAGCTGTTTTTGTTATTTTGGCTACTCTGAGTTAAAAAAAAATAAAGAAAAAAGTTCAATACAGAAACAACTGGACTTTATTTGTAACAGAAGACGTTTCGCTCTTCATCCGAGGAGCTTTCTCAATTCAAAGAGCAGAAGTCCAGTTGTTTCTGTATTGAATGTTTTTTATTTTATTTTATCATGTCCTGGACGACTGAGAATCTTCACCAGCATACTCTGAGTAAAGGTCTCAGTATCACACTTATGGACAGGAACATAAGGGTCAGATGTCCCTGTAGAGCTGGACACTCGAGACATTAATAACCTCTGACCAGTGTTAATAACGTTAACCCTTGTGTATGCTTGTACTTTCACGCCGTCACTGTGAGATTTGTTTTACTTTGCTCGCCTTCGTGTACAACAAACTATGAAATGAAATGATATCAGGTTATAATCAAAAGCAGGCACTGGAGACCTTTTTCCATGATGTAATGTTTAGTCCAACTCACCGGGTGCAGACACAGCACAATTAAATACCTACAAGGCCTCAAAATAATATGACGTGCAGATGGACTGACCACCGCCAGCTAGTCCAGTGTAGCATGTTGTGTTGTGGTCTGCCTGGCATGTGTTTTGTATCTGCTTACAGTTTCTACAGAGAGGGTTATAGAGGCTGTAAAAACTTGATGTGCTTTAAAAGATCTGTTCAAGTTCTCTTTGGAAAAAACAAATAAAAAATGTACAACTGCACAAAGACAAAATGCTATAATTAAATTGAACAAAAAAAAAATTCTATACTAGGAAGTGAATGAAGTGGGGGCTGCAATATCTGAATTAGTCAGTGCTGTGGTTTATAATCCAGAAGGTTCTAGTCCGGCTTGAGTCAGGAAGGATATTTGACAAATCTCTCACGTGAATTTGCTGGCAGTGGCAACCCCCACAGAAGGGAGTAGTTAAAAAAAAAATAAAAAAGGATGTGGGTGCAGTAATATCAATTATTGTCTATATTAGAAACGTAAGACTAAATAGTTGCCTTAGTTAAGGAAGATGGTTAAAAAATTACTGCATTGTTAGACACCAAATTTAACTGGGGGAGTGGTGGTGCAGAGGTTGGAGACAGTGGCCTGTGATTGGAAGATCGCCGGTTCAAGCCCCAGTACAGTACTGACAACATCAAAACATGTGGGTGGAAAACGTGAAACACCCACACCTGCCTCCACCCTCATTCACCCCACTCTGGGCCCCTGAGCAAGGCCCTCAACCCCCACCATCTGCTCCCTAAACAGGTCTCTCTTGAAAATGAGGTCTCGTGACTCAACAAGACTACCTGGAAAAATAAAGGGTAAATAAATAAAATACAACTGGATCTCTTACAGGAAGGTGTCCAAAAAAACTGGTAGGAAAATCCTCAATCCTGATGTTGTGCGCACACTGTGTAGAGCTGTCTGGAGACGCTGTGCATTATGTGCACTGTCCACAAGGCATTTATTTAGTATTTATTCTGTTGAATAAATGATTGTTTCTCCTTCGGGGGTCTGAAAGAAAAGGAGGGGTGTGTTTTTCAGTGCACAGCCCTGCTGAGTAGGGACAATATTTGGAGAGGAGGAGGAGAGAAGGACTCTGCGCAGAACCTTTGTGCATACCGTATTTTCCAGACTATAGGTCACAGTTTTTTGCCTAATTTGCATGCCCTGCGACTAATAGAGAGGTGAGACTTGTTTATGGATTTCCCCCCATGTTTTTAGACCCATTTTTGGCTCAGGTATGACCGTTTTTCATTTAGGCCAAAAATAGTGCAGTACCACTTTTGTCCGCTAGGGTACACGACCGTTCCCACCTCGTGTGTCCGACGAGAGCCTCCTCTGGTCGGACTGACTCTGTCGCTGCCCGGCCTCCTGCTCTGGAGCTCTGACACTTCCGGAGAGTCCACCGACCGTTTCCAGCTCATGTGTCCGAAAAAAGCCTTCTCTGCTCGGACTGACTCTGTCGCTGCCCGGCCTCCTGCTCTGGAGGTAACTACTGTTAGCTGTGTTTGTAAGCAAGATAAGTCAAGAACCACAGGACTGATTTTTACCAAACTTACAGAAAGTAATTACTTGGTGGTCATTTACAAACTGTTAGCTGCAGGAGATGTTTAGAGCTAAAAAAATAATCGATCTTTTAGCATGTTGTTTGTTGTTAGCGGTAGCTACCTAAACGGATACTATTTGTCTAAATAACTCATAAACAACACCACATATTTTCTTGAAACCTACAGAATGTAATTACTTGGTGGTCATTTTCAAACTGTAACCTGTATGAGACATTTGAGCTAAAATTCGATTTATTTATAATTTATTTTCGCAGCGCACGCGACCGTTTGGAAGACGTCAAAGCGAAACAATTTAAATCCAGCAGATTTGACCATTTTGTGAATTTATTAAGGAATGGTTAAGCTCAGAAACCCTTGTGCTATAATGTCAGCTATAATTTTTAGCAAACAAATAATTGTTTTTACCGTGTTAATCTTGTAAAGTCCTTCCATGCTCGCTCGCTTCTGTGGCTGCCATTTTCAGCAGGGCAAATGAGGCGCTGACGCGTCGCGTAACGGTGATGCATAATAGATGCGACCTAAATAAAGGTGTGATCTGTTTATGGATTTTTCCAAATTATTTCCAATAATTGGACAAAGCGATCTATATAACGGAGCGACCTTTCAGGCAGAAAATACGGTAAATGTGACAATCTGGAGTGTGTGAGCGAGCTGGTTCGCCATGTGTGATGCAGCTGGAACATCCAATCCAATCTGCAGAGAGTGGGTCTGCCGGGCTAAGGGCAACGTCTCCTCTCGTTGTATTTTTAATAAATAATCAAAATTAAAATACGCAGCGACTTTGGACTTTTAGGGGCCGAGTTACCGGATCCAAACAAAGAGTTGCCGAAATACAACAGGTCAAAATGAGAGAGTTCCCGGATCTTGTTCTGGCAGAATCCAGCTCAAATTAACCACTGTATACTGTATATGGCCATCTTGGATAATGACCTTTCTTGCACACACCAAAATGGAAGTTGGAACCCCTTATTTTTCAAGTTATCATGCACATAAGATGAATGCATGGATGGAATGTATTTCTAAATGCTCTCTTTGCTCCACGATGGGGAACTAAAACAGATTTTTTTTTAAATGTGTTAACAATGTGCAATTATGTGCTGTTTATCTAATTGAAACACTATAAATTAAACAAAATAAATAAATATTTGAAGTCAACCCCTTTTAAGATGGCTGCCAGGCTCCAATACATAAACTCAGGATACCACTGTGCTGCCACATAACCAAACTATAACTATAACGAAGTCAAAGCCAAAAATAAAACCCAAGCTGAAACCCATAAAATAAATCATAAATCTCCAGTTTTTGGTAAGAACTGAACTACATGGACTCAAATAACTTCTGTGAGACTGTTGAACCAAAATATGGGGTTTTCAATAAACGAGGACAACAATCTTTGCTCACTCCAACAAAGAATCCCATTTCTGACCACACAAGATCTGTTCCAGATCAGTAATAAATGTACAGTACTTATGAGGAAGAAATATAAAAAGCAAACAAAGGTCAAGTAGAGCGGTTTCTCTGGTAAATACTCAATCATGCTTTATCATGACAATTGTTCTACATTGCAATCTTAAATGTAGAACTAAATCTTCTAGTTGACAGTGAAAAGAAAAAAATCTGTTCAGAGGTAAGAGTAAATAAGAATGACATGTTTTTATGAGAGCTTTATTGATTATACACTAGAGTATTAAAATTATACTACTGTATATCCAAAATCCTGAATAAAACCTGTAAAAGTAGCTGTTGTTGGACAATTTAATAAACACATTATTTAATCTTTATTTAGTTAGAAAAATCCCATTAAGATTAAAAAACTCTTTTTCATTGGAGTCAAGTATTGTAAAGTTTGCTGATGACGATACAGCGATGGTGGGATGCATCACAAACAACGATGAGTCCAGCTAAAGGAAGTACGGTAGGTGGAAAACCTGGAGAGTTGGTGCAGGAAGAACATCCTTCACATCAACGTAAAGAAGATGAAGGAGACGGTCATGGACTTCAGACGGAACAAACATACCTACCCCCCACCAAACATAAGAGGATCTGCGGTGGAGGTGGTCTCCAGCTACAAATACTTGGATGTACACATGAATGATAACCTCAGCTGGAGCAACAACACCACCAGCCTGATCAAGAAAGGTCATCAGAGACTCTACTTCCTCAGACGGCTGAGACGAGCTGGTCTGAGCAGCTCAGTCCTCACCTCCTTCTACAGGTGTGCAGTGGAGAGCATCCTGTGCTCCAGCATCAACGTGTGGCATGGAGGCTGCACAGCTGCAGAAAGAAAAGCTCTGCAGAGAGTGGTGAAGGCTGCACAGAAGATGTTGGAGTCAGTCTCCCCACCATCACAGACATTTACACCTCCAGATGCAGGAAGAGGGCCACCTGCATCATGAAGGACTCCACTCACCCAGCACACACACTTTTTACCCCGCTCCCCTCAGGAAGGAAGTTGAGGAGCGTTAAGTGAACCACTAGACTGAGGAACAGCTTCTACAATGAGGCTGTTAGACTCATGAATCTCTAACCAGGATAATCACTGTGGAAAATCACATCATGTTGCTGCTGATCTGTTTCATGTTGCTGTGTTCATTCATACTCATCTGCTCACACAGATTCATGTTCGTGCTGCTCTTCCGCGTATTGTTTTTGTACTATTAATTAGTGTATTTTTAGTTTAACGTTTTTCTTAGCTCATATCTTAGACCTTACTACAGTACTGTTTTTCTTTTACATTTTTTACTTGTGTTGGATGTATCTGGGACCCTGTGTACACATGTACTGTGTACAACAAATAAATAATAATAATAATAAATTTAATTTATAACGCACTTTTCATTAACAAAAATCTCAAAGTGCTACAAAGTGCAACTAAAATCAAAGAACAAATAAAAACAAGTGATAAAATCAAGTAAAATCAATGAGAAAACAACAAAAATCAATAATAAAATCAATTAAAAATAATGATAATATCAACTAAGATCTAAGATAAAATCATGCGGAGGCAGAGTAGGCTCGCTTAAAAAGAAAAGTCTTTAAGCCTTGTTTAAAGTCAACCAGTGACTGTGGAGCTCTCAGGTAGTCAGGGAGGGAGTTCCATAGGCGGGGGGCAGCCACACAGAATGCCCGGTCTCCCATGGTCCTTAATTTGGTTCATGGAATGTGAAGGAGATTACTGTTCTGTGATCGTAGAGACCGGGTGGATGAATATGGTGCAAGAATGTCCTTTAGATAGTCAGGTGAAGTTCCGTGTAAGCATTGGTGTGTAATGAGAGCAGTTTTGTAGGTGACAGGAAGCCAATGGAGGTTATGGAGAATGGGTGTAATATGTTCAAATTTACGAGCTCTCAATAAAATCCTTGCTGCACTGTTTTGAATATATTGAAGCTTCTGAAGGTTTTTGCCAGGGATTCCAATAAACAGGGAGTTGCAGTAGTCGAGCCTGGAGGAGACAAAGGCATGGACGAGTTTCTCAGCATCAGAAAAAGTCAGAGATGGGCGAAGTCTGGAGATGTTTCGAAGATGGAAGAAGCAAGTTTTAAACAGATGCTTAATGTGATTTTCAAATGTAAGATGAGAGTCCATTTTTATTTATTCAAGAACCTTGAATCCTTGAGACCTGGCCAAGATGGGCAGCAGCAAGTACAAACCATAGTTATCACGTAACTGTCAAGACGACCAATTAAAACATGAAATTGAAAAACAACAATGAATAAATAAATACAAATAAAAAACAACAAAAACAAAGTGTAGTTAGTCTCAAGTCTTTTCAAATTTGAGTTAAATGTACCCAATGAATTTAACTCTTTCAGTTTCAAGTCTTTCTGCAGTGTATTCCATCATGTAGTAGCAGGTACAAAATGGACAAAAGCCTTTTTACCCAATTCAGTTCAGGCAAATGGAACAGTAAGCATCAAATAGTCCTGTGAGCAGATGGAGTAAGAGCGAGTACCTCTGTGTACAATCAAAGTACTAATGTATGAAGGAATAAGTCCACATATTGCTTTGTATATGAATGTATGCCAATGGCTGAGCCTTCAGGTGACAAGAGCAGGTCATTCTACTTTGGAGTATAACTCACAGCGATGTATCAATGCCTTACAATTTAAATATGAACCTCAGAGAGGCATGATGAACAGTGTCAATCATTCACAACATTGAGCAGATGCAAGAAGATGTCCATAATCCAACAAAAATAAGAAAGTAGCAGCAACAAGCCGCATGTAGCAGACAAATGTTAAACCATGAGATGCAGCAAACAACAAAAGAACCATCAAAGATTTAGACAACATCATGACTTTAGAAACATTTTATGAACACTTCACAGTAAAGTCTTGAATTCTCTGCAATACAGCTTTTCCAAGCTGTACTGAGAAAAATGTTACATTAAATGTGAACTGTGACTTTTAGAGTTCATAACTGGAGCTAAAACTTTTTTTTTTTATGTTGGCAATTACAATAATTGTATATGATGTTGTAAAAATCACTTCTTTCCAAATCTGTGATCATAACAATTTTTAAAATCATATTACTAAATGTAAAAGTCCTAAACTGACAAAAAAAAAGATTTAGGTTAACTAATGCTTATACAAATATGTATATACTGTATACCTGTATGCACAATCTGTGTAAACACAGATGCATGTGCAAGCACACCTCTAAAGCTGGAGATAATGAAAAGATAAGCTCTCCAAGTTGAGTGTAAACAGACGTGAGATTACTTTACAGCACTATCACTGTTCCCTGGAGTCAGAGTAAACACACATCTCCATTATGGGAAGAGGCTGATCGGAGGGACGTTTGTAACTATGAGTGATCAGAGAGAGAGGAAACAGTAGAAAAGAGCAATGATTCAGACATGCATGAACAGATGCTGTTGCTTTAGGTGAAAATGGGAAATGTGACTCTAAAAGAGAACGTTAAAGTAAATACAGACAAAAGCACAGTGTGCTGACATAATGACACTTCTACTTGGCTGAGTATTTGTGTGTGTGTGTGTGTGTGTGTGTGTGTGTGTGTGTGTGTGTGTGTGTGTGTGTGTGTGTGTGTGTGTGTGTGTACTTGGTAAGGTCCCAGAAGAAGAATCTGCATCAAAGATCAAAGCGTGCAGGCTTGTGTTTACAGCTGAGATTTAACCCACTCAGTTAGTGGACACAACAGAGAGGGTCTTAAGGCTCCCACATACTCGGGCAGACCTCAGTTCACCGAGGTCCGCACATCCTGGATTAGACTCGAAGCAAATGCCCACAAGGCATGTCTGTGCAAAGATAATTTTTACAACCGCGTACGTGTAATTGGTGCCGCAGAAAAAACTGCCCGGTGACAGACTGTTTTGTATGCAACACCAATATATTAAATTCCCCTTCTTCATCCCTGGTCTGATTTAATGGCCTTTTCTTTTGTTTTTTCCAAGCGGCAAGACTGAAATTGTGAGAAATGAAGGAATGTGTCACGAGCGAATTAAAATCAGGCCCAGCGTGGCTGCAGGAGGGTCCATAGATTTTCCGGTGGGCCGGTCTGATGTGTGGGCTGCAGGGCCAGCGCTATCCGTTTGTTTTATTTTTTTAGAACGTTTTATTGACAACATTTAATCACAGAACACCGCTGCCCCTTGATTCCAGTTCTGTTTTTTTTTTTCTGACCTGTCAATCAGTCCAGTTGGCGTGTCAGCAAATGACCAATCGGCAACATCAATTTGTCCAGAAGGTAATTCCCTTTGTCTGCGGAACAGGATTGCAGCCGGTCAGGGTGGACGCACGAGTATGAAGCCTCAACCGTCTGCGGACAGTGCACACAGTTTCCACTGGACTGAGGTCCGCATGAGTCTGTGGGAGCCTTTACAACAGTGTGTGTCTGTGTGTGTGGTGTGTAGGTGGGGCTTTTCTTATGCCTCTCTAGTAAAACAGTACACCAATGTCCCCCATTGCTGAGGGGATTGAATAGTGAATGGTTGTAGTTTTTAAAATGAGTGTTTTTCTGGACTGTAATTGAACATAGAAGCACATTTTAATGTTTTTGTTGCAAGATAGTCAAGTGGGTAGGCGTTATACTGAGGAAAAGAATGATTTTTTTTTTTGCTTCATGGTGGCAGTACAGAGTGACACAATGTTCCAATTTCCATTTAAATAAATGTCACATTTCTGTCATCTGTGTATGTTTCCCATACAAGACGAAATTCGTCTCTGCATTTAACCCAACCACCACCAGGTGGTGCATTGAGCAGCCATAGAAAGCGCCCGCGGAGTTATGCTGGATCCTCACCAAACGCATCTCGCGCAGCTGAAGCAGCCACTTTACATTGAAAGTCTATGGGGGCCGCGCATCTTGGAGCAGCGGGGCGTGACGCGGCGCATCTACAGCATTTCAAGCAGCGCAGCAGGACCCGGCAGTCCCTTGTCACGCACGCGCGCGCAGCCAGCAGCCACTGTAGAAGCTGGGTTTGTCCTGCTTCTTCTGCTCGCAGATTATCAGCAACCACTCGGGAGAGACTCTGCTATGTGATGACGCAACGACGACGGGACTTTCTGTGGACGAAAACAGCATCCGGTAGGAAAACATGGCATTTATAAAGTTGCTGCTGTCCATTCGAGCGTACATCTCCCCAAACATAAAAAAAAAAGTTTTAATCTCAACAAATACTTTTTGAGCTGCAGTTCGGCTCGTAGAAAACACACACAAGTATTGACGAGGCACGTACAGCTGGTTTTATCTGCCCAGTGTACATAAACAACACGGATCTGACCGGGAAGGGAGCCACGACACGCTCCTCCCACTGCGCGTCTGCAGACGTTCGGTGGGGACAACATCTGTTGACAAGCAGCAAACAGAGCATTGGGAGCATTTGGATGCGTTAGGTGAGGATGAGGCATTACATCTAGATGCAAAAAAGGTCACTATTAAAAATTAAGTTGCCATGTCAAAATCCAAGATGGCACCTATCATATATGTATGTACACTAGCCATCCCAAATATTTAAGAAAACTATGCTTTCTGGTTTTCATAACACTTAGAAGTGTAATTTCTTCTAATGATTGGAGTGGCCGAAGAGTAATCTCTGGCTGCCAAGGACAAGTACTTGGGTGTACACTTGAATGATAACCTCAGCTGGACCAACAACACCACCAGCCTGATCAAAAAAGGTCATCAGAGACTCTACTTCCTCAGACGGCTGAGAGGAGCTGGTCTGAGTAGCCCAGTCCTCACCTCCTTCTACAGGTGTGCAGTGGAGAGCGTCCTGTGCTCCAGCATCAACGTGTGGCATGGAGGCTGCACAGCTGCAGAAAGAAAAGCTCTACAGAAAGTGGGGAAGGCTGCACAGAGGTCTGTCGGAGTCATGCTACATCCAGACCGAACGCCTTTTCAACGGCAAAAAAGCTCGACACGCACGCAAGTGGACGCACTGGACCCAGTGGTGTCCAGACCAGAACGCAAAATTGCGGCGGCGTGGCAGCGGGGGTGGGGGAGGAGCTTACCGGTATACCGAGTTCCTCACTGCACTCCGCCAGGCAAGGAACTTTTTATTTCTGTCTCTGTAGAGCAGACTTGACTGGTCGTGAAGGACTTGTCGCGAACACACAGCTACAATGAGTTTCTCTTTCATAGTACACGACTTTGTGGGTTTTTCTGTGTCCCACAAACAATACGTCACATAGTTGCGCAATACCCGTCCCCTCGTTTCCGCGTCACATAGCGGACTCCCCCTTTCTCCTCCACCCGACTCTCCCTGATTGGTTGACACACGCGTTCACGAGTTTGTACAGCGAAATCTTTAGCATGGTCAATGCGTGCTTTGGAGGCTGATGCCTGGTACCCACTGCCCCGTTGTCGGGCGGCTGAAGCGGCCGGTTTACATTCAAAGTCTATGAGGAGACGCGTGGAGTCACGGCGAACAGGGAAGCGGCGCGATTCAAGTGATCGAAGCGGCGCGGGGGCAGCCTGCACACGCACGCGCGCGTCGGCGTCGAACTGCCAACGCCATAAAATTCGATCTTTGGAGGCTCGACGCGTCCAGAAAACAGTCGGGAGAGCCTCTGCTATCTGATTACACAACCACAACAGGACTTTTTTTGGACTTTTTAAACTTACCGGATCGAGCCTCCATGAACTGGAACCAAACTCCGGTAAGAAACGTGACATTTTTACAGTTGCTGCTGACAGGCTGCTGTTCTCTCCAGTGTAGATCACCCCAAACATGAATAAAAACGTTTTAATCTCATCAAAGACCGTCGGAGGTGCAGTTAACACAACAACTGAACCCGGAAAATGAGCTACACCTCCTCCCTCTGCTACCCCCTAGTGTACGTCATCAGACGGTCTTCAGTGGCTCAGTGGGACCCTGACAAGCGGCCAAAAGGGGACAGCAGGCGCGTTTCGAGTTGTGCAGTGGGTAACCGGCATGAAGCAGGTTCACGTGCACAGAAAATGCTTTCCAGCACGCTCAACACGCACGTGACGTGATGCCCGACGCCAAGACGCGCCTGTAGGCGCGTCCCCCATTGACTTTGCATGTAAACCGGACGCTCCTGCAGTTGAAAACGCGTTCGGTCTGGATTCACCATCAGTCTCCCCACTATCACAGACATTTACACCTCCAGATGCAGGAAGAAGGCCACCTGTATCATGAAAGACCCCACTCACCCAGCACACACACTTTTTGCCCCACTCCCCTCAGGAAGGAGGTTGAGGAGCATTAAGTGTAGAACCACTAGACTGAGGAACAGCTTCTACCCTGAGGCTGTTAGACTCATGAATAAATAAATAATAAGAATAATCACTGCAAAATATCACATCATGCTGATGCTGATCTGTTTTCTTGTTGCTGTGTTCATCTGTGACCATCTGCTCATACAGACTCATGTTCGTGCGGCTGTCTGTTTGTAATGATTTTGTTTTTCTATTACATTAGTGCTTAGTGTATTTCTAGTTGATGTTTTTCTTAGTCAATCCTAGATGTTATTACTGTTTTTCTCTTACATTTTGTTGTTGGATGTAACTGGGACCCTGTGTACATAATCTCGTTTCATCACATGTACCACATGCGGTGCAAATAACAATAAAGATTCAGAGTCAGAGAGTCTTTATTGTCATTTGCACCGCATGTGGTACATGTGATGAAAACGAGATTATGTACACGGGGTCCCAGTTACATCCAACAACAAATGAAAGAGAAAAACAGTAATAACATCTAGAACTAACTAAGAAAAACATCAACTAGTAATACACTAAGCCTAATATAGTTGAAATAAACAGCAGCACGAACATGAGTTTGTATGAGCAGATGGTCACAGATGAACACAGATGAACACAGCAACAAGAAAACAGATCAGCATCAGTATGATGTGATATTTTGCAGTGTTTATTTTTTATTTTATTTTTATTTATTCATGAGTCTAACAGCCTCAGGGTAGAAGCTGTTCCTCAGTCTAGTGGTTCTACACTTGATGCTCCTCAACCTCCGTCCTGAGGGGAGTGGGGCAAAGAGTGAGTGTGCTGGATGAGTGAGGTCTTTCATGATGCAGGTGGCTCTTTTCCTGCATCTGGAGGTGTAAATGTCTGTGATGGTGGGGAGACTGACTCCAACAGACTTCTGTGCAGCCTTCACCACTCTCTGTAGAGCTTTCCTCTCTTCAACTGTGCAGCCTCCATGCCACACGTTGATGCTGGAGCACAGGATGCTCTCCACTGCACACCTGTAGAAGGAGGTGAGAACTGGGCTGCTCAGACCAGCTCGTCTCAGCCGTCTGAGGAAGTAGAGTCTCTGATGACCTTTCTTGATCAGGCTGGTGGTGTTGTTGCTCCAGCTGAGGTTATCATTCATGTGTACACCCAAGTATTTGTAGCTGGAGACCACTTCCACTGCAGACCCACCTATTTTCAGTGGGGCATGGGTGTGTTTGTTCCTTCTGAAGTCCACAATCATCTCCTTTGTCTTCTTCACATTCATGTGAAGATTATTCTCTTTGCACCAGCTCTCCAGATGTTCCACCTCCTGTCTGTAGCTGGACTCATCATTGTTTGTGATGCATCCCACCACCGCTGTATCATCTGCAAACTTAACAATATGACAGCCTGGAAGTGTGGCTGTACAATCATATGTGAGCAGAGTGAACAGAAGGGGGCTCAGCACACATCCCTGAGGAGAGCCAGTGCTGAGGGTTATGGTGGAGGAGGAGAAGTTGTGGATCTTCACGGACTGTGGTCTGTCTGTTAAGAAGTCTAGTACCCAGTTACAAATAGAGGGGCTTAGTCCAAGTGTAGATAGTTTGTCTATCAGAGTTTGGGGGATCATGGTGTTGAAGGCAGATGTGAAGTCCACAAAGAGCAGACGCACGTATGAGTCCTTCTGATCCAGGTGGGTGAGAGCAGTGTGGACCACGGAAGAAATGGCGTCCTCTGTTGATCGGTTCTCACGGTATGCATATTGATGAGGGTCCTCATTGATGTTGACGGTTGCCTTGATGTGGGACATGACCAGTTTCTCAAAACATTTAGCGACTATCGGGGTGAGGGCCACCGGTCTATAGTCATTCAGACCAGTCACTGTGGAGCTCTTCTATTTTCTATTTGTGGAGCTCTTCTATTCTCTGACTCTGACATCAATAACCATCCCCTGGCACCTCCAATGCATTTGGCAGTGGATAAAATTGCTCTATTCACTCTCCTGGATCTGTCACTCTGCGCTGCATCGGACAAGCAAAACAAACAAACAAAAAAATAAACAAATCAAATCAATCAATCAATCAATCAATCATTCAATCAATCTCTGTTCTTCTCCACAATGAAACTCCTACCCACTTGAATATTTTGCACCAAAAACATTCAGGTTTACTTACATTATCTGTTCAATTCCAGTCCAGACAAACAAATTTTAAAAACTACAAACATCCATTATTTAAATCTCTCAGCAATGGGATACTGGAGTATCGCTTGTGTCATTGCAAGTAACAGACTTCTTGACCTTGTGCAAATGATAATAGATTTAAATGTAAATAAACACAATCAAAACAGAAAAACACATCTAATACATAAAACGATGGAGATGTAGAAAATTATCAAAAAACCTACGCCTGAACTGTTTGGATATTTTTTGGATTGACTTCATTTTTTGAATTGTCAAACATAATAGCTTCATCCAAACCATCCACATGTCTGCTAGATCTCATCCCAACCAGGCAGTTTAAAGATGCATTTCCCTTAATTAACATCCACATTTTGGATTTATTTAATTTGTCTCTAATGAATGTTTACATAAGGTTTCTGTAATTTAACCTTAACTTAAGAAACCTGATCTTGATTCAGGAATCCTAGCCAATTATAGACCTATATCTAATCTGACATTCATCTACAAAATCTAGAGAAAGTAGTTGCAAATCAATTATGTGAACATCTGAACATAAATAATCTGCTTGGAGAGTTTCAGTCAGGGTTTAGAGCTCATAGCACTGAAACAGCACTGATGAATGTTACCAATGACATTCTCATGACAAGTGTCCTCACTGGTCCTATTAGACCTCATGGCTGCATTTCATACAATTGATCACAATACTTTACTTTAGAGACTTACATATGATATTGGGATTACAGGAACGACTCTAAATTAGTTTAAATAATACTTTTTGATAAGATTCCAATTTGTAAATGTAAATAATGAATCTTCATCATATACCAAAGTTACTCAAGCAGTTCCTCAGGGTTCAGTGCTTGGACCAGTACTCTTTACTTTATATATGCTTCCATTAGGTAAAGTTACTAAACAGCATGGTGTGAATTTTTATTGTTATACTGATGATAAACAGTTATATTTGTCATGAAACCCAATGAATCCAATCAATTACTTAGATTACAAATAAAAACCTTGATGACCCTTAATTCTCTGCTTTTAAACTCAGACAAGACAGAGGTTGTGGTTTTTGGACCTGAGCATCTTAAGAAGAAATTTGGCAACCTTTCACTTCCTGTAGATGGCATTAATTTGGCCTCCAGTTTTAAATTTAAAAACCTTGGTGTTTTTTTTTATCAGTGTATGCCTTTGTAAGGTACAGTGTTAACTGACACTTTTACCTTAATTAATTACTTATTCAGGTCAGAATAGTAATTCACTGATTCTCTTTCTTTTCAGGATTAACATACAACTTTGTAATCATGGATGATGAAAGTAAACCAGATGAGCATTAAACCCCCACATTAATTTTTTTCACCAGGACTTCTTTCCTCCACCTGCATAATATCACTAAGATCAGAAACATCTTGTCCAAAAATGATACAGAAAAACTCCATACATCCATGGTTCATGTATTCATCATGTGCAGTCTGAACTATCACAATTGTTTATTATCTGGGTGTCCAAAAATTACTTTAAAATGTCTTCAGTTGATCCAAAGTGCTGATGCCAGAGTCTGAATGAGAGTTGGCAGGATAGATCATATTTATCTAGTTTTAGCTTCTCTCCATAGGCTCCCTGTCAAATCCAGAACAGAGTTCAAAATATTAATTCTAACCTACAAAGCTCTCAACAACCTAGCCCCATCTTACATTACAGATCTTATTGTTCCATATTTTCCCAACAGAGCACATCATTATCAGACTTCAGGTTTACTTGTGGTTCCTAAAGTTTCCAAAAGCAGCATGGGATGAATATCTTCCAGTTCTCAGGCTCCTCTCTTGTGAAACTAATTTCCAGTTTCTGTCCGTGAGGCTGACATGTTGTCCAGTTTTAAAACAAGACTCAAGTCTTTCCATTTTGATAAATCCCATTGTTAGGGTTGGCTTGATTTTCCTGAGCTATCCCTTAGTTATGCTGCTATAGGCTTAGACTACTGGAGGACAAATTGACCACATTTCCTCACTCCGCTGATGTCTTTACTTGCTCTACTTTACCTGTTTGTATTTCTAATTATTTCTATCCTTAACATGTGTTTTTTGTCTTTCTTTGAATATGAAGTACATCTGGCCCTGTCATTCTGTTTGTTTGTTTGTTTGTTTCTCCTTTTTGTCCTCTCAAACCCAGCCGGTCAAAGCAAATGACTGCTCGTCCTGAGCCTCATCCAGCCAGAGGTTTATTCCTGTTAAAAGGGAGTTTTTCCTTTCCACTGCTGTCAACGTGTTTGCTCAGAATGACAAAATGAAGATTCAATACAGTCTGCAAGCTTCCTTAGATAGATACATTTTACCAATTGCCTTTTATAATGTATGTGAATGTTTCTGTACAGTGCCCTGAGACAACTTTGTTGTGACTTGTTGCTTTATAAATAAACTGAATAGAATTTTAAGATGACAGCAACCAACTTTGGAAATCTGCCTGCCTGGGAGGAGTCGACGAGGGACACGCCCCCAGAAACCATCTTGGCTACAGCAAACTGGTTGGTCCACATAAGTTGCTTACTTGGTGGGTTAACTTCAGTGTGCTTTGGACTACTCTGACTGAGGAAGCCCTCTGGAGTGAGGGTGAAACGTTTCTGCTAAAAAGAAACTGTCCAGATGAACTGATTGAGAATGAGCGGATTTGATACCTGGACTATTGAGAATTAACTTTCTTGTACCCCATGATGTTAACTCGTCTGAACTGAGGAAACCTCTGCCTGATTTTTCAAACTTATGCGATGTTCATTGATTTCTACAGCAGTTAGGAAATTGAATGCTGATTACAACTCCACAGAACACCATTGAGGTAAAACAACTGCATTGCTTTCCTTGTATCTGCTCTAAACATTTAAAAACAAATGTTGTGTTGTCACATGCTGTAAATGCTTTGGTCATCGACAAAGTATTATGATTTTAAAATGTTCCATGTAATAAGGGAGGTCACAATATTTATCTAAAAGCTTTGGAAACAAAAGGTTGGACATATAAAATGTGGACTCATTTATGTTTATTGCTACCATAACACACCAGAGATTTTTCTTTCTTTGTTTTAATTTTGTAATCCTTTCAGTTAGGAGCTTGTGGGCTAGAATGTTTTTTTTTTGTTGTTGTTGCTAAAATGTGTTTTGGTTGCAGAGCTCCATAACGTAAGTAAAACTTTTGAATGTAAAAGGAAATTCTTACTTAAAGTAATCACACAGTCCTACAATCAATTATGATGACTAAAAATAGAGTAAAATGATTGGCTTCCAAAAAAAAACAAAAACAAAAGTGCCTAAAAACTGACAGATTTCATCAGGGTGGGAGTCAGCTCTTGTGATATGTGCCAAGTTCACACAAGTCAGTTTGTTCTATAGGCAAAGAATAAACAAAATTAGCAATGACTACATAATATACAACATACAACTACACATGATGGTACAATGAACCACAAGGCTGCCATTAGTACTTAAAATGCCTGGTCTAACAAAACTCTGGAGAATGTGGTCACCTTTAAGTGCCCAATAGGTTTACATTTTCTTTCAGCATGACCACCTCTTCAATGCATTTCTTTTTGTCAGAGTATGAGACAGCTTGGTGGTTGTGCAGCATTTTCCTTGGATACTTGTTCCAAAATAAAGACGTACACACACTGAATAAGATGGAAATATTCAGCTATAGTCTCAGTACTCTGCAGGACAGAAATCCCCTTTCTGAACAGCTGTTTGAACCCATAAAAACGAGTGTTAACTGCATATTATAAAGGGATTCCACAATTTCTGTGCCCATTACATAATACTGAAACTGTATCCTTCTAGATTTTCCCCAAGAGTTTATTTTGAAACAGCAGGTGTTGGGAAACCACCAGTGCAGATTAAGAAAACAATTACTCCAAAGCAAGACGGGCCAGTCTATGATAAAAATAAATACTGTGCTTTATTTTTCCATTTTTTTTTAAATTATCACAACACATGTCATATTGCACACCAATGACTGTCTGGAATTTTTAGTAAGGTAACTTGAAGCTGAGTAGGTGAGAGGGTGGAGAGCATGGGGACATGAGGACACTATCCTTACCTCTGCTGTCATGTCCTGTGCTGTCCTCTAACTCTGTGAGTGTATCTGTGTGTCAGAGAGCAGCTGATCGCAAATCATTAAGGCATTTTTTAGGAGAGCAGCATCCCTAATGGACCTTTTTATGAATACCAATGAGCATGCATAAACTCTGGAAGTAGATACTTCAGTCATTCAAGGTATTAAACTCTAATTTTATGGTCCTTCACACATACTTTTTTAAATATTTACCGGTATATATAAATGTACTTATAAATTAGATATATATGTATTTTACGTTATGGTAAACATGCAAATCAAGATGAACAGACTAAAACAAACATTTTTGAAGACGTTATTTACAGATGTTTGAAACTGGAATATCAACCGTTGAATGCAGAGATGAAAAATTAAACATAAGAATCTAAAAAAGCTAAGTCTGGTCCTCTGGACAATCAAAAAATCGACAATCGACAATCTACCTGGATTATTGAGCATGCATCAGGGTAAACATAAGAATACTTTCTAATACTTTTATGTGAAATAGGGAGGCCATGATTAGTGATGATAACAAATATACAAAAACAACAAATAATAGTTGATTAAATGTCAATGAATCAGAAATATTTATGAATATATCTAGACCATAATGCATTGCAAAATACTGACTTTGAGCATGTGCAGTAAGATCTGTAAAAAGGTCCGCTGGTTGCTGCCAATAAATTGTTCACTTTGAACTCCAGGAAACCTTTACATTATTTATGTTTGTATGTGTATAAGTACACACATATAAATCTAAAAGTTATTTGGTAAATTTTATCTTAACTGTACTCTACTGCAGAGCATGTA
>JBBPBX010014015.1:0-14896 GCA_038048925.1 Garcialebias charrua | reverse complement strand
GGTAATGACGTCACGCGTCGAGACATTCTCCATACGTTGCTAGCTGGCTAAAGACTTCTATAAAACGTAGAACAAGAGCGACGCCAAGTGGAATAAACTAAATTTTGTCACGCTCATCATGTCTTTGTCAAAGCCAAAGCCTGCAGGGAAGAGAAAGATAGGTGACGAGCACAGACAATTTCAGCAAAGGTGGGAGACGCAGTATTTCTTTGTTGAGCACAGGGGGATCCCGACATGCCTTATTTGAGCTGAAAAAGTGGCAGAGCACAAAGAATACAACCTGAAACGTCATTATTCATCTAAACATGCTGAGGAATATGCAAAATACCAGGGGGATGAGAGAGCCAACCGGGTTGCCAGCCTTAAAACATGTCTAGTGAGGCAACAAGATTTCTTTAAGAAAGCAACCAAAGAGAATGCTACAGCAGTTCAAGCTAGCTATATGGTTAGTGAGATGATTGCTAAGGCGGGAAAACCATTCAAAGAGGGCGAGTTTGTAAAAAAAATGCATATTACAGGTTGCAAGTATAGTTTGTCCAGAAAAGAAAAGTCAGTTCAGCAACATCAGCCTTTCTGCCAACACAGTGGCAGAGCGCATTTCTGACCTGTCAAGTGACATTTATCATCAGCTGTGTGAGAAAGCCAGATGTTTTGATGCATACTCAGTTGCTCTTGATGAGAGCACAGACATAACTGACACTGCTCAGCTCACAGTTTATGTCCGTGGTGTTGATTGCTATTTTGAAGTGGCAGAGGAGTTGCTCAGAGTAATTTCCAATGCATGGCCAGACCACCGCTCATGAGATATTTCGCCAGCTGTGTGATGCCATTGAGAATGTCGGTTTGCCATGGAATAGGTTTGTTGGAATAACAACCAACAAAGCAATAACGGGGAAGAAAAATGGACTGGTGGCACTTGTTCAGAGAAAGCTTGAGGAGGAGGGTGTAGAAGAGGCCATTGCTCTGCACGGCATTATCCATCAGCAGCCCCTTTGCAGCAAATGCCTGAAGTGTGACAACGTGATGTCTGTTGTGAAATGCATCAACCACATCAGATCCAGGGGCTTAAAGCACAGGAGGTTCCATGCTTTTTTAGAGGAAATACATTCAGAATATGAAGATGTGCTCTATTTCACTGAGGTACGTTGGCTCAGCAGGGGGAAATGTCTTGAAAATATTTTTTGAACTGAGAGAAGAAGTGAAAGCCTTCATGGAGAAGGATGGGATGGCTGTTCCCGAGTTGAATGATCAGAAATGGCTCACGGACGTAGTTTTTCTTGTCAATATCACACATGAGCTGAATGTACTAAACAAAAAGTTACAAGGTGAGGGGCAGCTTGTCAGTGCTGCTACCTATGACAACGTGAGAGCATTCTCCACAAAATGTGTGTTATGGAAACCCATGCGTGGGTTTCCTCCGGGTACTCCGGTTTCCTCCCACAGACCAAAAAAACATGCTTGTTAGGCTGATTGGTGACTCTAAATTGACCCTAGGTGTGAGTGTGAGAGTGGATGGTTGTTTGGTGTGAGTGAGACAGGTCCCTCTTGTAAATGAGTCCCGGTGACTCAACGAGGCTAGCCTGTATAAATAAAGGTTGAATGAATGAATGAAATGGAAAGCCCAGCTCTCTCAAACAAACCTTTGCCATTTCCCAGCATGCAAGGCACTTGTGGATGCAGGCACACAATTCAGTGGTGAGAAGTATGTTGATGCTATTCTGAAGATACAGAAGGAATTTGATCACAGATTTGCAGACTTCAAGACGCACAGATCCACTTTTCAATTTTTTGCAGACCCCTTCACCTTTGATGTGCATGATGCCCCTCCTGTGCTTCAAATGGAGCTTATTGATCTGCAATGCAACTCTGACCTCAAGAACAAATTTAGGGAGGGGAATGGAAAAACAGACAAGCATGGGCAATTTTTGAGAGAATTGCCTCCCAGCTTCCCCGAGCTTTCCCGAATGTTCAAGCGGACCATTGTGCCTTTTTGGGAGCACATATTTGTGCGAAAAGTTCTTCTCCACCCTGAACTTTAACAAGTCCAAGTACAGGTCCAGAATTACTGATGATCATCTTCAAGCCATACTGAGGGTCTCAAGTGCCTCCTCTCTCAAGCCAAATATGGCTCAGATATGTGAGAGGAAGCGTTGTCAAGACTCTGGCAGCAAGGAGTAAAGCTGGAGAAGCCATGTTCTGAAGAACTCTTCATGATCTTCATTCAATGTTCCATTAATGTGTTCAGGATAGTTCATGTATTGGAGCAATCATTAACTGTTGATGACATTTGAGGATATTTTTTAATGCTTTTTGTGGAATCGTTTATGCGGCCCAGCCTCACCCAAACTCTGCCTCCAGCGGCCCCCGGGTAAATTGAGTTTGAGACCCCCGGATTAGATCATTTAGATTTGAACTGTTTTACAAGACAAACATTTTCTCTCCTGAGCAGAGATCCTTTATTATTATTATTACGTCGAAGACGAGACCTCGGGAGCCGTAGACGTTGAAGACGAGACCTCGGGAGCCGCCGTAAACGAGACCTCGGGAGCCGTCGCAGATATCAAAGACGAGACCTCGGGAACCACCGCAGACGTCGAAGACGAGACCTCGGGAGCTGCAGACGTCCAAGACGAGACCTCGGGAGCCGCAGACGTCGAAGACGAGACCTCGGGAGCCACAGACGTCGAAGACGAGACCTCGGGAGCCGCAGACGTAGAAGAGTCGCCGACTAAATCTTCGACGGAAGAACTAGGAGCTGATGAGCCAGGCGTCGATGAGCCAGGCGTCGACGAGCCGGCCTTTGCTGCAGACGTAGAGGCGGTCCCAGCTGCAGGCGTCGAAGAGACCTCAGGACAGCAGAAGACGTGAGGAAGGTCCTCCAGGACCCCCTCGTCACAGGAGACGTGAGGAAGGTCCTCCAGGACCTCCTCGGCACAGGAGACGTGAGGATGGTCCTCCAGGACCCCCTCAGCACAGGAGACGTGAGGAAGGTCCTCCAGGACCCCCTCGGCACAGGAGACGTGAGGAAGGTCCTCAGGATCCCCTCGGTACAGGAGACGTGAGGAAGGTCCTCCAGGACCCCCTCGGCACAGGAGACGTGAGGAAGGTCCTCCAGGACCCCCTCGGCACAGGAGACGTGAGGAAGGTCCTCTAGGACCCCTTCGGCATAGGAGACGTGAGGAAGGTCCTCCAGGACCCCCTCGGCACAGGAGATGTGAGGAAGGTCCTCCAGGACCCCCTCGGCACAGGAGACGTGAGGAAGGTCCTCTAGGACCCCCTCGGCACAGGAGACGTGAGGAAGGTCCTCCAGGACCCCCTCGGCATAGGAGACGTGAGGAAGGTCCTCCAGGACCCCCTCGGCACAGGAGACGTGAGGAAGGTCCTCCAAGACCCCCTCGGCACAGGAGACGTGAAGAAGGTCCTCCAGGACCTCCTTGGCACAGGAGACAGGAGGGACTCCTCCCTGGGAGGCACCCCACAAAGACACCGGAGCCTCTGGAAGGCCCGCAGCTCCTGAGTTGCCTGTAGGTACTGGATGGCCTGTAGGTTCTGGACCTCCTGCCACAGGTTCTGGACCTCCTGCTGTAGGTTCTGGGTCTCCTGCTACAGATTTTGGGTCTCCTGCTGCAGGTTCTGGGTCTCCTGCTGCAGGTTCTGGGTCTCCTGCTACAGGTTCTGGGTCTCCTGCTGCAAGTTCTGGGTCTCCTGCTGTAGATTCTAGGTCTCCTGCTACAGGTTCTGGGTCTCCTGCTACAGGTTCTGGGTCTCCTGCTGCAGGTTCTGGGTCTCCTGCTGTAGGTTCTGGGTCTCCTGCTGCAGGTTCTGTGTCTCCTGCTACAGGTTCTGGGTCTCCTGCTGCAGGTTCTGGGTCTCCTGCTGCAGGTTCTGGGTCTCCTGCTGCAGGTTCTGGGTCTCCTGTTGCAGGTTCTGGGTCTCCTGCTGCAGGTTCTGGGTTTCTTGCTACAGGTTCTGGGTCTCTTGCTGCAGGTTCTGGGTCTCCTGCTGCAGGTTCTGGGTCTCCTGCTGCAGGTTCTGGGTCTCCTGCTGCAGGTTCTGGGTCTCCTGCTGCAGGTTCTGGGTCTCCTGCTGCAGGTTCTGGGTCTCCTGCTGCAGGTTCTGGGTCTCCTGCTGCAGGTTCTGGGTCTCCTGCTGCAGGTACTGGGTCTCCTGCTGCAGGTACTGGGTCTCCTGCTGCAGGTACTGGGTCTCCTGATGCAGGTACTGGGTCTCCTGATGCAGGTACTGGGTCTCCTGATGCATGTATTAGGTCTGGAACTTGTACTGTGGTGCTTGTCCTCATAGTCCTTATGAAAATCAAGATTTGCTGGTACTCAGGGAGTTGGGTCGGACCAGGTTGAGATAACAAGAACTCTTCTGCGAGGGAAAGCAAAAATTTAGAGCAGTCTGGATTATTTTGAGCAGAGGTGATGAAATTAAGCAAAATTTGATTTATTGATATGTAGTCGTTGGTTTGGGGCTGGAACGTGTGCGACCCAGTCTCGCCGGACTGAGCATGAACAGCTGGGTGTGCCGGAGGTGTGGCGTCGAGCTCTGTCCTCACCAGAATCCTGGGAGGTGAGGCAACGGGGAACGCCCCCACAGCGACACTGGAGCTGGGCACAGGGGACTCAGTCTCGCCGGACTGAGTAGGACCAACTGCACGGACCGAAGTTGTGGTGGACCCTCTCCGGGTCTTCTGTTTTCCTCTCTTACGGCGACGTTGTGAGTGGACCACGGGGGCAAGCCAGAGTTCGTCCTCTGACTCTGTGTCCTCACCAGACGTCCACCGGAGTAAGTCGGCACGGGAGCTGAGGAAAAACTGGACCTGGTCGTTGTGTGGCTACCTTTAGTCTTTCTACCTCGTTTCTCGTCCTGCAGCAGGAGAGGTGAAGGCAGAACCTCCACCGCCTGGCTGTGCTCTGGCAATTCCAGGATGGGTACGGTCCAATAGGTGCCACATCTGACCGTGGATCTCCTCATCTTGGAATGGACCTCAAAAAACAGGTGAGCAAAAAACAAAAAAAACAAAAAACTCAGGAGAAACTATCTGCTGGGCTAAGTAACTGGTCGGTTCGTACTGTTAGGGTCCCGGCTCAGGGACCGTGGAAAGAACCCATTTGCAGACAGGACTCAGGAGGCAAAGTACAAAAATAAATACTTTAATTGTTGAAACAGAAAAAAGGCTGACAATGGCAGCATAAACTTACATAACTCAGGGAACAGGACTAGGAGGAACCCAAAACGATGACGAACCGACAAAGACAGAACTCACAGAGGAACTTATATACACACAGGCAGGGCTTGGAACAAAGGTGAAATAATAAGACTAATTGGAGCACAACACCAGGAAGGACCAGAGTGAACACTTGGGGAAGTAATAAATAACAGACCAGGGCAGTGGGACTAACTAAAACATGTAACATGAACTAAACTGGGGCTGAACAGGGAATTAAACTAAACAGGAATTAACCAATCTGGAGCAGGACAGGGAAATAAACTAAACCTGAATTAACTAAAATGGAGCAGGGCTGGTTGAAAGGAAAACACAAGGAAAGTCTAGGAGAGGGAGCCAACCTCACAGTGGGAACAAAGAGCTGACTAAACAAACAGAACACGGAAACAAAAACAAAGCTTAGCAGGGCAAGACAAAGGGCCAGTTTACACGGCGCGTATTTTGAGTGTAACCGCTACTTTCTCTTTGCGACTTTGCTTATCGCCTACATGACGCTGCTGGCCCCCCTCTTTGACTCCGATACTTTTCTGACCCTGCTCTCAAGGTGGAAGTTTTTCGCTGACCCCCCGCTGATAATGTAAACATCTCCCGTGGAGCTTTTGTGTCAACCACATGCGCGCAGCCCGCATGCGCGGACAGTCTGACATTTCACGTGTCACGTTGCAAAATATAACAGTTTAACAATAATAAACAGTATTTATGTTGGCGTGGGAGATGTAAATTTATCTGAACTACAGTATCTATCTGGACTCGTTACATTTTTTAAACAGTGCGTAACGTGCTGTGAAAATGAAGACACCAGGTTTATTTTTTATTTATTTATTTATTCAGCACCACAAAGTTTACAACACAAACACTGAGAATTAAACTGAACACACTATTAAAACACGTGAACCGAACTGTAACTACGTTAATGAACTGGACTCTTGCTGTGTGTTCATCTGGACCCATCAGAACCGCCGAACCGTCTGCCTGTTTGTTGGAACGACAGCTTCTCCACCTGGCAGAAATAAATAAATAAATAAATAAAAACTCAGTTGTTGTGTGATCAAAGTAAACACAAGCAAACATTATATTAAGAACGTTGATTTACCTGCTGTAAGTCAGCTGTTTATCACGGAGTAAAGTCCGGTTCTGGTCCACAGTCCACTCAGCGTCTGCGCCTGGTGTGCAGCTTGTTAGATGAAGCAGGTCCCGCTTGGTGTCAAATCTGTTGACTCATCCAAATTCCAGCTTTAACTTGTTGTTAACTTGTTGACAACAACTTGTAGTTAGCTGATTTTAGCCAGAGAGGAAAGCAGACGAGGTAGCTGTTTACCTCAGGCTGCACGCATGCGCAGTAGTGAAGGTTCCAAAAATCACAGCGCCATCTAATGGCCCAGCATGGTAACTACAGTGAAATCATGAGGACGGGGGGTGGAGGGGGAGAGAGTCGTATCCACAGAATTCAACCGTGTCAACGCAAAACTTTTCACCTATAATTAACATACCCAAAACATCCGTTTCCCCCACACGGTGTCCGTGTAAACAGGGCCAAAGACACCAAACAACTGAGAGGAGATAAATAACTAAATTAAACTCAAGAGAAGGCTAAAAGAAACACAAACAGAAAGAACACAGAAACACCAGACACCAGACCATGACAACCTCACTCTGAACAACTTCATCAAAGCTGTTCAGGGACCCAGAAAGCAGACGGGTAGATGGTAAACGAAGATCAGGGAGGTTGTGGAGCTGAGATCTGATAGTGTCAACTTTGTTTTTAAATGATGAAAGGAACAGGTTGCATTTTTGAACAGAGTCCTCATGAGTTAGTTTAATGAGATTAAGCAGATGAGATATTGTGGAGAAGTGTTCTTTAGAGTTTCCAGGGCAGTTGTAGATGATGTTGGAATAATATTTGGAGCGAAGAGAATAGGCGTACGCTTTCTGATGTTCTTTGTATGCCTGCTTATGCACAGAGAGACCAGATGATTTTACACGTCTTTCAATAGCACGTCCAGTTGCCTTCATCCTGCGCAGCTCACCAGTGTACCAAGGAGCTGAACGGGAGAAAGACACCAGTCTTGTTTTCACGGGAGCATGTAGGTCCAGAAGCTCCTGGAGAGTTTGGTTGTAGTAATCCACAGAGTCATTTGCAGACAGTGGTCAAGGCGTGAANTGAATGATTGACAGTGGTCAAGGCGTGAAGATCAGCAGACAGAACATCAGGGAAATGTTTTTAAAGTCACAGAACTGGATAGGTTGTTTTGGGTTTGAAGCAGGCGAAGTTGAAAGCACTTCCAGGGAGATGACCCTGTGGTCCGAGACACCCAGGTCATATACAGATAAGTTATTGATGAGTACAGTGTCTGTAATCACCAAATCCAGAGTATGCCCCCTGTTGTGCGTAGGGGTGTCTCCATGTTGGGTGAGATTGAGAGAGTCCAAAAGAGACTTAAAATCTGTTGCCAGAGGGGAAGAGGTATTGTCCATGTGGATATTTAGATCGCCAAGAAAAAGATTTTTCACAGGGGAGGTGCAGAAAAAAGTGAGGAGGTCATGCATCTCTGAGTTAAATGAAACATGCGGTTTGGGAGGCCTATAAATCAATATAACGTTCATCAGGAGGTGGGCTTTTAAGTTGAAGGCCAAACTTTCAAAAGATAAGAATTCCTGAGAAACCAGATGTGACTATTTTAAATTACTGCGGTAAATTACAGCCAGACCACCACTGCGGCCAGTGCAGCAGGCTCTCTGCAGATAACTGTATCCAGAGGGACAAGCTTCATTCAGAGAACTGCACACATCTGGTTGATGCCAAGTTTCTGTGAGGCACATGAGGTCCAAGTTCTGAAGAAGAGCACAGGAGAAAATCCAGAACAGTCCAGATGACACAGGAGGTTGACAGAGGCAGCAGGTAAGCGAAACAATAATTGCAGCTACGTAGTTCTCCAAGCAAAGTTCGTGCTGGAAGTTGACAGGAGGTAGACAGCCCAATTTCCGGTTAGGAAGGACTAACTAAGCTGTCCGTAAAGTCCTTGATTAAAAAAACCACTGAACAAAACAAGTCCAGACAAATTTCCAAAAAATAGCAACAGTAAAATAACTTCTTAGAGAAGCTAAAAAAATGTTAATGACATGCATTACCTGAAATGACTGAAGTATCAAAACTATCGATAGTTTGAGTTAAGAATCAATTATAGAGGGCTGCGTTCTGGTATTGCTAGTATCGGTATTTAAATATCGATCCGCACATCACGAAATTATGTGTGACCGCATGGTAAGGTGACAATTGCCCAGAGCTCATGGTCTTGTACTTTACATGTGGGTAAAATAAACCTTCTGAAATGGATGACGAGTACTCCTCCTCTCCCTGCTTCAGATATAGAATTTATTCTAACAATTTTAAATGACAGAGCTTATCATTCCAAATTTTTCTAGCAGAGCACTTCACTCTCAGACTGCAGGTTTACTTGTGGTTCCTAGAGTTCCCAAAAGCAGAATGGGAGGAAGAGCTTTCAGTTACATATGTAACTTATCATTTTCAACAGGAATATTTCCAGATAATATGAAAGTAGCTAAGGTCGTTCCTCTTTTTAAAAATGGTGATAAATGTGTATTCAACAATTATAGACCTATATCCTTGTTACCACAGTTTTCAAAAATTCTTGAAAAACTATTTGTAAACAGACTAGATCAATTTATAGATAAACAAAATATTCTAAGCAACAGTCAGTATGGGTTTAGATAAAAAAACTCTACATCAATGGCTCTCATGGAATTAATGGAACAAATAACTACTGCTGTCGATCAAAAACAATATTGTATCAGTATTTTTGTTGATTTAAAAAAAGCATTCGATACTATTGATCACACCATTCTCCTAGAAAAACTGAACAAATATGGTATTAGAGGACCAGCATTACAGTGGGTATCTAGCTACTTAAAAGATAGAAAACAATTTGTACAAATAAATTATGTAAGATCTGACCTCTGTAATATCACATGTGGAGTTCCCCAAGGCTCTGTACTTGGACCAAAGCTTTTTATTTTATATGTGAATGACTTGGTAAATGTGTCAGGACTCCTTAAATGTGTACTTTTTGCTGATGATACCACTTTTTTCTGTTTAGGTGAAGATATAGAACAAATGTTGGAATTGATAAAGACAGAATTTGTCAAGATACAAACTTGGTTTAAAATAAATAAATTATCATTAAATCTAGAAAAAACTAATTACATGATATTCAGTAATAAAAAGAAAACTGTTGATGTTCCACTCAAAATTGAGGATGTTGAGATTTGTAGAGTGAGTGAGGTGAAGTTTTTGGGTGTTATCATTGATGACAAACTGACATGGAAACAACACATAAATTCTGTAAGAATAAAAATAGCTAAATCGATTGCAGTACTGTACAAAGTCAGAGACCTATTGAATGATAAAGCTCTGTATTTGTTGTATAACACAATCATTGTTCCACACTTAATCTATTGTATTGATGTTTGGGGGAATGCGTGTAAAACAATCACAAAACCTATTTTTGTATTACAGAAAAGAGCCGTAAGAATTATCACTAGAAAGCATTACCGTCATCCATCAAGTACATTATTTTATCAACTAAAGTTATTGAAGTTCCATGATTTGGTAGACTATAATATTTTATCAGTTATGTATAGAGCTCAAAATAATGCATTACCTTTAAATATCCAAATGCACTTTGTTAAAAGACAAAGTTGTTATAATCTTAAGGGGACAGAGTTGTTTGTAAAACCACAATTCAGAACTAGTTTGAAGGGACGTTCTACCTCAATCCAGGGAATTAGATTATGGAATGGCTTGGAGAATGTAGTTAAAAATGCCAAGTCAATGTTTACATTTAAGAAAATGATCAAAACAAATGTGTTAAAAAATATATATGAAATAGCGTAATGTGTATTGTATTAGTTAGAAAATTAGAAAAGAGTTAGTCATTTTGTACTGTTGGTTGAAGATTATTATTGTTTAATCTGATTGTTGGAAAAAAGTTGGTTGAAGATTATTATTGTTTACATGGTTGATTATTGTTGTTTAATCTGATTGTTGGAAGTAAGGGGCAGATATAATAAGATTTATTCTTCTTTCTGCTACCTTTCATTTTTTTACATTTTGTACACAATCATTTATGAGATTGTATTTGTAATGATTTCAGTAAACCCAGATGGTACGAGACCCGGAACAAGACAAGACTCCACAAGATAAAAAATTCAACAGTGTTTATTGTGCAGGTGACTATGTACAGGTGGTCCTCTGGAGCTTCCTGGGAAACAAACAGGATGTCAGATGGGTTGAAACAAGAGAGGTCCTTTGAGTACTTGTACTGTTTTTTCCTCTTACAGGTTGGATGGTTTGAGTGGAGCGTGAGTGAATCCAAGTGAGTCCAGAGGAAGGTGAATCAGTCTCACAGAGGAATGGCAGTAGATCAGGCACGAGGACCAGGCACTGAACCCAAGGCGTACCAGAACAGGAAGGGATCCAAGAACACAGGAGAACTGGAGGCACAGAGAACGAGGTTAGTAACTTTTCTCAAAGAAACAAACAGGCTGGGAGCATAAATACCATAAGTAGCTCAATGCCCCAGCGAGGAGTGGAACTTGACTGCAGCCTTATATAGGTGAAGGTCTCATCAGGGAGATAGCCGGCAGCTGTGGTAATTGGCGGCCATCTTGGGTTGCAGCCAGTAGCACTCCCTACAGTACCCCCCCTCAAGAGTCGCCCCTCGGCGACCCGAGGCGCTTCTCAGGATGGGCCCTGTAGAACGAGGAGATCAAGCTCGGATCCAGGATGAACGACCGAGGAATCCACGACCTCTCCTCCGGACCGTAGCCCTCCCAATCCACCAGGTACTGGAAGCCACGACCCCTGCGTCGTACGTCAAGGATGGACCGAACAGTAAAAGCAGGATGGTTGTCGATGATCCGGGCAGGAGGAGGAAGGTTGTCAGGGGGACACAAAGGACTCACGGAAACAGGCTTGATCTGTGAGACGTGGAAGGTGGGATGGATCCTCATGGAGCTGGGGAGCCGCAGTCTGACCGCAGACGGGTTAACGAGCTTGATGATGGGAAAGGGGCCAATAAAGCGAGGAGCCAGTTTCCGAGGAACGTCCTTCAAATGAATGTCTCTAGTGGACAACCAAACCTCCTGACCCACTTGATAGAGGGGCGCAGAAGAGCGGCGGCGATCAGCAAAACGTTTATTTTGAGCCGCCGTGCGTAGAAGAGCAGACCTGGCCTGGCGCCAAACACGTCGACATCGTCGGAAGTGATGGAGCACAGATGGGACCGAAATGTCGGACTCCTGGCTGGGAAACAAAGGAGGAGCATAGCCGAGAGATGCCTCAAAAGGCGACATACCTGTAGCCGAGGACTTGTGGGTGTTGTGAGCATATTCGACCCAAACGAGATGCTGACTCCAAGCCGAGGGGTTGGACTCCACCACACACCGAAGCATGGCCTCCAACTCCTGGTTGCATCTCTCCGTCTGGCCGTTCGATTGGGGATGATACCCCGAGGTTAGGCTGGGAGATGCCCCCAACGACTGACAAAAGCTGCGCCAAACTTGGGAGATGAACTGAGGACCACGATCCGAAACCACATCAGAGGGTATACCATGGACCCTAAACACATGTTGGAGCAGAAGTTGAGCAGTCTCCATCGCAGAGGGGAGTTTGGGTAACGGAATGAAGTGAACCGCCTTGGAAAACCTGTCGATGACAGTGAGGATGGTGGTGTGGCCGTCTGAAGGGGGTAGACCAGTGACAAAGTCCACCGCTACATGCGACCAGGGACGAGCAGGCGTGGGCAGAGGTTGAAGGAGTCCCGCAGGCGGTTGGTTCCCAGACTTGTTCCTTGCGCATGTTTGACAGGCAGTGACAAACTCCTTGATGTCCTGAGCCATAGTCGGCCACCAGAAGTGTTGCTTGGCTAGAGATAACATGCGGGCTATACCAGGGTGACAAGAGAGTTTATTTGTGTGGAGCCAAGTTAATACCTTCGATTTCACGGAGGCAGGGACAAAAAGGGTTCCAGGGGGTCCAGTGCCTGGGTCAGGTTCCAGCCTCTGAGCCTCTTTCACCTCTTTCTCGATAGTCCAAGTCAAAGTCAAAGCTCCCACGATGCGAACAGGAGGAATCATCCTCTCCTCAGTTTCCGGAGCATCCGTGGGCGAGAACTGGCGAGAAAGAGCATCTGGTTTGATGTTCTTTGAACCCGGTCTGAAAGTGAGAATGTAGTTAAAGCGGTTGAAAAATAAAGACCATCGTGCCTGTCTGGGTGTCAGTCTCTTAGCATCCCTGAGGTAAGTTAGATTCTTGTGATCGGTCCAAATAACAAAAGGTGTCTCTGTGCCCTCCAACCAATGTCTCCATTCCTCCATGGCTAATTTTACCGCTAACAGTTCGCGGTTGCCAACATCGTAATTCCTCTCAGCAGGGGATAGACGGCGAGAGAAGTAGGCACATGGATGGACCTTGTTATCTGTGAGAGATCTTTGGGACAACACTGCACCTACACCAGTGTCAGAGGCATCCACCTCCAATATGAATTGACGGTTGGGGTCAGGGTGACTGAGAACAGGTGTGGATGAAAAAAGGTGTTTCAGCTTACCAAAGGCTGCGTCTGCCTCAGGTGTCCATCTAAAAGTCCTGTTGGTGGAGGTGAGTTGCGAGAGGGGTGCAGCGATGCGGCTGTAATCCTTAATGAAACGTCGATAGAAGTTAGCAAACCCCAGAAATCGTTGTAACTGTTTCCTGTTTTCGGGAACGGGCCATTCCACCACAGCCCTTGTTTTTTCTGGATCAGTCCGGTATCGGCCACCTTCAAAAATAAATCCCAAAAAGGACACGGACGACACGTGAAAGTCACACTTTTCACTCTTAACAAACAGTTGATTTTCATACAGTCTCTTTAATACAGTCCTGACTTGTGTTACGTGCTCCTCTTCGCTGTGAGAGAAAATGAGAATGTCATCCAGGTATACAAACACAAAATCACCTAAGAAGTCTCTCAGAACGTCATTGACCAGAGCCTGAAATACTGCGGGAGCGTTGGTTAAACCAAAAGGCATAACTAAATATTCAAAATGTCCCAGTGGTGTTCTGAAAGCAGTCTTCCACTCATCTCCCTCTTTTATGCGCACTAGATGGTAAGCGTTGCGCAAGTCCAGTTTAGTGAAGATGGTTGCAGACTGAAGTTGTTCATGAATGGAGTCTATGAGTGGGAGAGGATATTTGTTCTTGACAGTGATTGCGTTCAAGCCCCTGTAATCAATGCAAGGTCTCAAAGAGTTGTCCTTCTTCTTAACAAAGAAGAAACCTGCTCCAACTGGTGATGTTGAGGGACGTATGATACCCGAGTCAAGGGAGTCCTTAATGTACTCTTTCATAGATTCCCTTTCAGGACCAGAAAGGTTGTATAAACGACTCGAAGGCAGTGGGGACCCAGGAAGGAGGTCGATGGAACAGTCGTAAGGACGATGAGGGGGCAAAGACAGAGCTTTTTGCTTACTGAACACAAAAGCCAAGTCATGGTAAACAGGGGGAATACCGGTTGTGTCAACATCCTCCTCAGTGAAATTAGCCTTAGGAAGATCATAGATGGCTGCACGTAAACAGTGTTTCAAACAATAATCACTCCATCCCTCCACTCTCCCGAGCTCCCAGTTAATGTTTGGGTTGTGTTTCTTCAACCAGGGGTAGCCTAAAATCAATGGTGCGTTTGGTGACTCAATAACATAAAAATCAGTCATTTCATGGTGGTTTCCAGATATTAAATGCAAACCCACAGTTTTACATCTAATTCGTCCTACCACATCCCCAGTGACACCTGCTACAGATAAGGGGTTAACTGTTTGTGTGGGAATGGATAATTCCTTAACTAAATTCATACTAATCAAATTCTCCTCAGCACCAGAGTCTACCAGTGCAGTAACAGGGAGACGATCTTGAGAGGTTTGGAGTGTCATTTTTAATGTGAGTCGACAAGTGGCAGAAAGATTGGAAGCTCCCACCAGTATTTTTCTTCTTACTGGTGGGACCTTTCGTTTCCCAGCAACGGGCAGTTGCGCATAATAATAATAATAATAATAATAATAATGAATTCAATTTATAACGCACTTTTCATTAATGAAAATCTCAAAGTGCTACACGGTGCAACAGAAATTAAATGTCAATAAAACAAGTAATAAAACAAGTAAAATCAATAACAGTATCAACTAAGATCAAAAGTAGAATCATGAGGAGGTAGAGTATGCTCGGTTGAAAAGAAAGGTCTTCAAGCCGCTCTTAAAGTCAACCACAGACTGTGGGACCCTCAGACAGTCAGGAAGAGAGTTCCACAGGCGGGGGGCAGCCACACTGAAAGCCCGGTCTCCCATGGTCCTTAATTTGGTTCTCGGAATGTGAAGGAGATTACTGTTCTGTGACCGCAGCGACCGGGTGGATGAGTGTGGAATAAGAATATCCTTCAGATAATCTGGTGAAGCTCCATGTAAGCATTGATGTGTAATGAGAGCAGTTTTGTACTGAATTCTGTAGGCGACAGGAAGCCAATGAAGGTTATGAAGAATGGGCGTAATATGTTCAAATTTACGAACTCGCAACAAGATCCTTGCAGCACTGTTTTGAATATATTGAAGTTTCTGAAG
>JBBPBX010014014.1:22754-41494 GCA_038048925.1 Garcialebias charrua | reverse complement strand
TATATATATATATATACATATATATATATATACATATATATATATATATATATATATATATATATATATATATATATATATATATATATATATATATACAGGTAGTCCCCGATTTACGAGCGAGATCCGTTACAACGAGGCGCTCGTAAACCGGAAATCTCGTAATTTGGAACGGCCGCCATTTCTCTCGTAAATCCGGAAATCCGCTCGTAAATTGGAACGGTTTTCGCTAGCGCGACTAAAAACACTCTATTTTCATCTAAAAACTACTTTTGAGTGCATAAAAATGATCGGAAACGTGTGTTTATATGCTTAACTAACTAACTGTAGTGAAAAAACACATGAAAACTCAGTATTTTTTTCGTTTTTTCCAAAAATTCGCAGCTCGTAAGTCTGGAACCTCGCAGATCAGAGCGCTCGTAAATCGGGGACTACCTGTATATAATTTACATAAGCTATTTCGAGTAAAGAAAGAAAGGCCTTATTGACAAACCAGCAGGCCAATTGAGTTTGTTTTGTTACAAAAGCTGCAACTCAGTCAAGACTCAGCTGTTATTTGTCATTATCCTCTCTTCTTTACTCAGAAAACAGAATGTCTGTCCTGACTCAGGTGGATCTCAGCAGTTGAGTGGATCATATGTTTTGTATGTGGCTATCCTTCTATGGGACATCTGCACACATTGCATGTCAGTGCAAAGGATTACTGGAAGGAGAAACGGCTTCAAAGGAGGCCTAGTCAACTCTCAGGGGGCCACAGTCACTGAGAGCCAAGAGCTCAGGGGCCAGACATCCAGCTGTTATTGTCATTAAGTAATTTGTTTTATGGTTTAAAAAGTAGTTTTATTTAAAATGAACCCATTGGTGGACTGAACTGAGTTCAACCATGGACTTGATTTGGCCCCCGGGCCACCGGTTGAATAGCCCTGCTCTAGAGGATGTGAAGACTGTGTTGGGTATTGCACATGAATAAGGCAGTTAGGAATGAAATCCAGAAGAAAAGTGTTTGGATTTGAACTTCATGCACCGTTGTTCAACGAGAATGTGGAACGGAATGGAGAAGATGTAGAAAAGTCGAAAAACCTTCACGAAATCTCTTGTATTTAATTTGAAGAGTACGCGCCTGTTGAATTCAGATCACGCAGTTCTGATTATTCGATGCTGTTATCTCAGCACTCACACAAAAGGGAAACCCTCAGAGCAGCAAATGGACAACAAGCCCTGCGAGCGCAGGCCCATCTGCCATACTTCCCACAGAATTAATGAAGGCATTTCTTTTAACTGGTTTTTCCTTCTTTGTTATTTTTTTTTTTAATTTTTATTTTTGCAGGAGACGAGGGGAAAGTGCTGCCATGGTTACTGTCTTCATCTTTCCTCTCTTTTTCCTCTCATACGTTCTCTGCATCTCCATCTCCCTCCACGCTTAGAGCAAACAATAGGCGTAATATCCACTCATGTAGTCTGACAGGTAGGGTTTTTTGAAATGACACAGTGAGCTGAAGCCATTGTGCTGATGCAGTGCAGCAGGGGAGCCATTAGGAGTCTGAATACAGCCGCGACTGTGCAGCCCCTTTGTGTGTGTGCTGCGTCTGCTGCAGTCTAATCAGGAGTAGATTGTATTTGAGGTGCTTGCAGTTTCAGGTCGGGTTGAGAGTCTGACTCCTGCAGGGGATCAGGAGTACATTACATTTTCCATCTATGTCTGCACACAGTGTACTATTATCTGATGTTTGTTGTGGCAGAATTATCTGTAAAACCTGTAAAAACTAAAGATGAGGGATGCATTTAACTTGCTCCTTCTATTAATTCTGTTGTTTGTTCTTTATACAGGTAGTCCCCGACTTACGAGCGCATCGACGTACGAGTTTCCGGACTTACGAGCTCACTAACGAACAGTAAATTTGTACAGAACATACAGAAAATACAGCACTTTCATGTGTTTTTAGATGAAAGTGTGTTAGCTAACCGCTTGGAAACAAGTTTCTGAGCATGTTTATGAACTAGTTTGAACGTTTGTGATGAAAAACGAGTGTTCGTAGTAGCGCTAGCATACATTTTCCGACTTACGACTGAAAATCGGGACTTACAAGCGACACGTGTTTCGGGTTCTGACATACGAGATTTCGTGTTACGAGATAGTCATAGGAACGGAACTCGCTCGTAAGTCGGGGATTACCTGTATATTTTTCTGCTTTATTCTTGCAGATGTCCTGAGAATATTTTTAACAGTTAATCTAAATTTCTAATGCACACACCATTAAAGTGCTGGCATTCCTTGAAAAAAATTATATTTTATGACAGCGTTTGAGACTAAGATCATTTTTATGATGACAAATCATTTTGTAGCAGTTTTGGGCAAAACTTGAAAAGGACATGAGCGAAATTGCAGGTGCATGCATTCTGACAAGCTATGCTCAGAGTATGTGTTGAAGAGGACTCTCAGCTACTACCACATCACATTTTAGCTCATTGTCTGTTGAGTTGACTGAGTTATAGCTGTTTGAATGCCTTCTAAGGACATCAATGATACCATAATAGAAGTATAAAGACTAAAAAAAATCAGAACTTTGAGATGAGCACTTTATTTTGCCCTCATATGCAAATGTGATTTGTCTTAACTGTTGCTTGCTGGTAGAGTTTTTTGCTGTATCATATGGTGTCCTGTAAGACAAAATGTGATAGATCTTTTTTGTAATACCACTGATTACCCTCATGTTACCTTCCTTTTTTTCCCCATATCTAAGATTGTGGCGGCGCGGTTTAATTACTGCTGCGGCTACGCTCACTCGCCCCCATCTTAAGGACGGGTGTGCGTCAATTGCGATGTTTTTGTGCCCCGGTGCAATGACGATGCCAATAAAGATATATTCTATTCTATTAAAGAAGTGCTCTGACAACTGTAAGGCAAAAGAACAACATATTTAAATAAAAAAACTGACTACGTACGTGTCATAAAGCCTGTTGCTGCTGATAGTTCAGCGTGTGGCAGTGTGGGTGTCTGTGTACAAGATGTCTGAATCTGTAACAGAACAATGGTGTGTGTGATGGACAGAACAGAGCGCACATGACCACATTCAGTAAAAATAAGTAGAAGGAAGAAATAAAAACAGCAGATGCGATGCAGTGACGCAGGGTGAGATGGGATGAGAACACAAAGTGAAAGTCCCCATTCTATCCTTCTTGTTGGGATCACCCTGGTGATCAGACATGTTGATAGAAAGAAGTAAAAAAAAGAAAAGAAAAAAGAATCACTGCTGTAGAAATGGTGCTGAGCCTCAACATGACCAGTCACCATGGATACCACACCATGTCCCCTACATTTTCTGCATGAGTTAATGATTAAAGAAACACAAACTAACAAAAAAACACCGGAATGTGTTGTATATTCTCTTCTGTTCATTAAAACATGAAGCCTGCAAAAGGGACTGATGTGAGAAAATGGCCTGACTTCATAAAAATCCAATAGTTTTCCCTCCATGCATGAAGAGTTTTGAAAGACAGAAATGTTCATACACTCAATTGGTTTGTTGACCTATCAGGTATAGTAGCTGCTAATTGCAGTTTGCACGACAACAAATAATAATGGAGCTCAGTGTTGAGCTGATAATTAAGGAGCTACCAAAAATAACAGCTCTTGCAAACTTATTGCTAACATATTTAAAGTCATAATTCATATCAGGTAGAACTGTTAGAGAAAATTGATGGAGACAAGAACTGTTTCAATCAGTCATTTCTAGCTGTCTGGTATAAAAATCTTAATTTCAAAAGTTAATATAATAATAGGTCTGTGGAATGGTTTGGAAACTGATACTAAAATTGCAAAGTCAATGTCTATATTTAAGAAAATGATTAAAACTAAATTTCTGAATAAATATTCATAAATTGGTTTATATCCAAATTACTATATATGGTATAATGTGATGAGTTTTTTATTATCTTATATTTTTTTTATATGTGATTGCTGTTTGAATTGATTGTTTGAATTAATTTTGTTTAAAGAAGGGGCAGATATAATAAGATTTTTTTCTTCTTCTGCTTCCTTTCATTTCATGTAGTTTTATTTCAATGTGGTTTTGCAAATAGTTTTCTTGTGTTTTTAAAATTTGAAATGAATAAATAATTTAAATAAAAAAATAAAAATAATAGTATGAATTAAAGGTCTGCCAATCCTTGAAGGAATGCCTTTTGCACCTTTTTATGTCAGTGTTTTAAACTAAGAGCATCCTCTACTGAGAAATGACAGTTACATCTATTTTTGGTCAAACCTTGAAAAAAAAATATTGGGCAATCTCGTGTTAGTGCTTGAAGTATGTGTTGTGAATGACTTTCAGCTACTACCACACCAAATCTTATCTCTGTGTATTTAAAACGGACACATTTACAGTCGTTATTGTTAAGGTGGCTCTGCTGTGGCAGCCATATTGAATCGGAGCGAGTCCACATGTTAACTGGACGCAGTACTTTCTGTAAGTTTCGATAATGTTATTTCTTCATAGTTGGGTAACAGTTTCTTTTTAAACCACGACCTCAGCAGTTGTTTCAAGATTTTCTGCAGTCCGCCAGAAGAAAAATGCACAATAACAAATAATAATTTTAACTTTTAACAAAACAACAAAAGCATTTAAATATTTTTTTTTTTTTAGAAAACTGCTTCATTTTGAGTTCAAGATTTCAATGGCTAATTAGCTGAATAATGATTTTTGCACTTTAAGGTACTTTGTACTACGCAAACAGATGCTCTTTATTCTCACCAACAGGATTCCCCTCTAGTTCTCCAGCTGGAGTCTGATTTTAATGAAGGTAAACATTGAAAAGCTTGACTTAACAGTGAAGCCAATCGTGGCTCTAAATTAAAGGTCAGGGGCTGCAAAAAGGGAATGACATTTGACCTTTGACCTCTTATATGATTCCCATCTGCACAGAAAGTCACTAATGCTTCACCCTCTACAGTCAAGTCAAGAAATAATTAAAACAACAAGAAATAAGTTGATTACAGTTTCTTTAACAAATATTAAAAAGCCCTCAAGTTGGCTCAGTAGGTAGAAAAGAGGCCTAATCATTTTTTTGTACTGACTTTAAACAATTTGCTTTGGCTGAATTTAAATAAACAACAGCAATCTTTTAAGAATGTCCATGTGCCAACCATCTGTCTTCACACCGATCATCTGTCTGCAGACCAAACAAAAGAGACGTGTGGGAGAAGACAGGGCTGTCATAAATATGCAGGAGTTTCTGTCTGTTAAAGAGGGAAAACTTGGCATTTGGGGAGGGGAAAGGATAAAACGAAGGTCAGAACACAGAAGAAATAAACTACCGGGGTATTGCTAGTTGGAGCTGACAGCTTCTCTTAAATCATCCAACTTGAACTGATCCAACAGAAACTCCAGACCCGCTGTCCTGACCTCAGACCCTGTTTATGAAAGGCAAAAAAGGAAATGCCCATTTGAAAATTAATCATGTATTTCTTAATAAAAAAATTAAAACTCTGACTTGTTTATTTAAACCAAAAGGTGGAAACTTCATTATTGCACTTTGAATTGCGATTTAAGCTTGATTTGATTCACGGCCCACAAAAGCAGCCCTGTTAAAAACAAATAAGCACATCAGATTTAATGCACGAGGCACATCCCTGATCGCAGGTGTTTGCTGGGAAACTTTGACTACTGCTGCTGAGTTTCAGGAGTTTCGGAAACATCACTTCAAATAAATCAGCGGTTTGACTTGTTCAAACACAGGAAGAAAGTTCAGCAGATGCCCAAAGGATCGAGTTACTTAACCTTTCATACAGCGATTGCAGTGTCCATCTCTAGGACAGAGGAATGCACTGCAGTAGTATTTTTATTCCTGGCAGGAAGGTATGCGGGCCTGGCGGCACAAGGTTGCGAGTTCCCTTGGAGCGCTGACTGAGTCCTACGAGTTAAGAATCTGCAGCTGGCAGTCGTTCTGTGATCCAGCTGGTCACATCCTTCAGCACAGACTCAGCAACCTCAGGGAGGTCGTGGTGGAGCGCATGGTAGCCTCCTTCATAGATCTGAAAAAAATTTCAAGGCAATTAATTCACTCTGTGAAAATAAACAGTCTAAAAACAGATGTTTTGTTTAAACTAAAAAGTGTTTTCTGACATTTAAACCACTGACACACACAGTAAGGCCTCAGCTGTCACTTTTCATGAGTTTGACACAAAGATCAGCTTCAGTTGACAAACAAATGGTAGAACGCAGTTTAGTGATAGGTTATATAATTTATTTTAAAATTTAATGCAAATATTTCTTCCTCCCTCTGTGTCAAAAATTCCTTTGAAATTACCGTAAACACCGGTGTATAATACACACTTTTATTGCTCATTTGAATGTCCTGCGTATTATACACCGAAGCGTATTATCTACAGATTTTTTCCCATATTTTTAGACCCATTTTTGGCTCTGATTCGCTTTTTCATTTTGGCCTAAAAATGGTGCAGTACCAGTTTCGGCCGCTATGGGCGCTAATGCACCCTGTAGTCTGTTTACCTGCAGACTGTACCTGGAGGCGTATCCTGGCGCCATCTAGTGGCCATAAAAAAGACTGTCACGGCAGCGCGTATTATACACCGAAGCGTATTATCTACCGATTTTTCTGATTTATTTCCAAATATTGGCCAAAGCGTATTATACACCGGAGCGTATTATACACCGGTGTTTACGGTACATAAATAAATAATTACATATTGAATAATTCAAGTACCATATTTTCTGGACTATAAGTCACACCTTTTTTCATAGTTTGGCCAGTCATGCGACTTACAGTCCGAAGAGACTTGTTTATGTTTTTTTTCTTTCATATTCGTGAAGCGATTTTTGACTGACGCGTTAAATGTTCATTCATACTGACATGAACCAAAGCGTAAACATTACCATTGGCAGCCGTGAGAGAGTCGAGGCTTTTGACAACTACTGTATATGTTGTTCCTCTAACACTAACACCCCCACCGCCCCATCCAAACATTCGCTTCACTTAGAGACAACTGAGAAAAACTTAACACAAGTAAATACCCCCATAAGTAACCGTGTTTCCATCCATTTTCATTTCGAATTTTGAGCTAATTTTTGAAATCTCGCAAATATGTAAATACAAATTAATGCAAAGCAGAAGTGTTTCCATCAACTGGCTTGAAGCGCATCTACCGGGCCACGCACAGCGTCATTACGTCAGACGTCAGCGTCATTACGTCAGACGTCAGCGTCATTACGTCAGACGTCAGCGTCATTACGTCAGACGTCAGCGTCATTACGTCAGACGTCAGCGTCATTACGTCAGACGTCAGCGTCATTACGTCAGACGTCAGCGTCATTACGTCAGACGTCAGCGTTACGCATGTCTACAGTAAACAGGAAGTAGCGGTTGAAAACAGAACCCGGCCACACATCTCGTCAAAATGGAGAGAATATTTCAGGTACGTGTTGCTATCGGGCAAGTTGTATTTATTCTGTCATGCCAACTAGTTTTAGCGATGTTACATGTTGTCCGGAGCGGAAACAGCTGAACGTCACGTGACGTGAATGTTCGCTACGGCAGAACTGAGTCGGCAAATCTGTTTCCATCTGTCGTTTTGCGCATCTGCTCATTTTCGAAGATCCCAAAAACCACCTCAAGCGAGCGTATAAACTTTTTGGCGAATTTGAGGAAGTAAATTCGGATTTTGCCGTTTCCATTAAGCTTTTCTGCTGCGATACTTCAAAATGCGCATCTAGAAACCTTGATGGAAACACGGCTACTGATGTGGAATGAGATTGGTGAATTTACTTCAAAAAATGTTCAATACAAAAACAACTGGACTTTGTTTGTAACAGACGACGTTTCGCTCTTCATCCGAGGAGCTTTCTCAATTCATAGATTAGTGAATGTGGGGTCAGGTTATAATTATCTCACTCAGCTTTTATAATCTGACCCCCACACTCTCTGCTCTTTGAATTAAGAAAGCTCCTCGGATGAAGAGCGAAACGTTGTCTGTTACAAATAAAGTCCAGTTGTTTTTGTATTGAACGTTTTTTGAATTTACCATGTCCTGGATGACTGAGAATCTTCACCATCATGGTGAATTTACAGGTAACTTGTTTGTTGGACTTGTTTGCTTGTTATGTTAATTCAGCCTGTTCAGGATCCCACATATGTTCTCTGTGTTATTGTTATTTCTGACTAAACGTCTGGTCTTGCACTTTGTGAAATACACGTCTAACTAAATGCGACTTATACTCAGAAGCAACTAGTGCTTTAACAGAGTACACGATTAATCGAGCGGTCGAGTCCTAAACTTTCTATCGAGGCGTTTTTGTCCCTCTCAAGTACTCGTAGTGACGTCATCACGTCGCACTGACATCATTACGTCACATTTCACATGATCCGAACCGAGCGCGGGGTAGCTTTTAGCTTTTAGTAGACGCTACAAAATGGATTCCTTTGTGCGCACGGATGTTAATGGAGCAGGCCCAGTCTTGTCAAAAAGGTAAAACAGTTTATTATTTTATAAAATGCGCTACTCATTGAATCAACTTCCTGTTGATTTTCTTTTCTCTGACCACCGTAGATTGTGACAGCAGGGGGCAGTGTTGCATTGCAGGTCACATATAACACGGATCGACCGAACCACAAATCAAAAACAAAAAGCAACAAATATTCATCTCTAAACCTATTAAAAACCTATAAACACAATAATCTCTAAAAGTAAACCTAATTGCACAGCACTGCAGGCGGAGATGCGGTGTGGTGAACGCCCCACATGTGTTTAAGTTTCGTTTTTGACGTTACTTTCACTATGGCATTTTAATAATAATAATAATACTAATAACTAATAGTTTTGTTTTTCCTGTGACTTATCTGCAGTATGATAAATGATAGGAGCATAATAAATGCTCCCAATGTTTTGTTGGTCTTTTTTTTGGTAAATCATGACGTTTTTATGCATTTTTAATTATTTATTTATTTTGCATCGTAAGTTCATGTGACGCCATCGACTACTCGAGCACTACTCGAGTTCATTTATGATAATGTCGAGTTTAAAAATTATGTACTCGTTCAACCCCTAGAAGCAACATATATATAGTTTTTTCCTCTTCGTGAGGCATTTTTTTTTACTGATGTGACCTATACTCCAGAGTGACTTATAGTCCAGAAAGTATGGTATTTCTTGAAGGAATGACATATTTTATGCAGAGATGTTTATAAAGTGTAGCACTCTGAGTATGCATTGTGGATAAGTCTCAGCTACTACCACACAAAAATAGCCCAATGTTTGTAACTTTCAATGAATTAATCAGTTAGAGCCATCCAAGATCAATTGGCTGTGGCAGCCATCTTGAATTGAGTTGACTTCTAAAGGTTATCAGTTGTAGATGTGTGCTCGATGATTACTTTTGGAGAGATTCATTAACATTTGTCCAATAGTTCCACCCACACACACCACACCCACCTTAAATTTCTTGTCAGCACTTGCAACGTTGTCGTGCATCATAACGGAGCCGCGGATGTCACAGATCTTGTCAGCGTCGCCGTGAAGGAGCAAGAAGGGCCAGCTGACGGATGGGATCTCCCTCTCGATTCGTTCTGCTGCCGCCATCAACTGCATGCCGAACGACACCCGTAACCCGCCGTGGTAGTTCAGCTTGTCAGTGTCGTATGCCTCCACCTGAGAGGAGACACTGAACAGTTACAGGAGGAGAGGACAGGGACACAACACAGAAACACTGGAGGGAAAAAACACACACGACAAAAAGACTGCAACAAGATTTCAGAGAAAACTAGAGGGAAACCCAATGCAAAAAACTGAAATAAAATCAACAATTTACAAAACACTAGAAAAAAAAAGTTTTCTGGTTTGTTTTCATTTATGGAACAACTTTTCCAAATGTTGATTGTTGGGTTTTGTGCTGTGCATGTCTTGTTATCTGGTTTTGTTCAGTCTTGTATAATTTTATAAATCACAGCAATATTTTAATGTAAAAAAAATCATATACTTCAAATCATTTAGTGACCCTCTTACTGGAGTCTGACTGTAAAAAAAGGCCATCACCCCCTAGGGGAAAAACGTTGTTTCAGTGTTCATCAGCAATAGCTGTACCGGTACTTTATATCAAATAATAATAATAATAATAATAATAATAATAATAATAATAATAATAATAATAATAATAATAATAATAATAATAATAATAAACAGACAAACAAGAGAATACTAGGACAATACTATATCCATTAGTGTTCAAGTCACTGGAACAGAAACCCAAATGCTCACTCACTGAGAAATATAGAGTAGAAAATTAGCAGATTCTGTGAAAATGTGGTCTGAATGCTGTAGCTAGACGACAGCTAAAAGTAGCTAAAGGCTAAAAAGTAGCAAAGCTTGGATAATAGTTAAAAGTAGTTGAATGACAGCTAAATGTAGCATAAGAAGACAAAAATACAACAATACTGTATGCTAAAGCAGATTTCAAAAGTGTTGAATTTTAAGATTACTGTACAGTTTCGTTCTGTTGCTGTTATTAGATTTTCTCACTAGAGGGCGCTGCTGTGTCAGGACCTTTGGTCTTTAAGGCAAAAGAGACTAGAGTTAAAGAAAATAAATTATAAAAGTAAGACACAAAGGCAATGAGACAACGCTGTATTCTGTAATGGCATCTGGAGAAAAGGCACAGCTACTGTAATAAAGTCTGAGAGTTTAACTGTCGCCTAATTTCATTACAGCTGCCACAGCACATTTTTTGAAGGGACTGAGAGCTCATTGTGCTTCTGTTAGAAAAATAATTGTAAATAATGCGAAATATTTTGAAAAAGACAAAAGTTACAAAATATGTAGCACCCTTCTGCATGAGCTGAATGTTTTGATATATGAATGGCTAAAATACAATGAAGTTAGATTCCAAAGAACATTAAAAATAGTAGTGTGGATGCTCAATACATATATAATATAGTTAGACATCAATCTGTAAATGTTCTTCAAATTGTGCTGGTCGGACTATCTGAGACCTCAGCAGCAAGGCCTTCTACTACAAGACAAGTTCTTTTAGGCTTTTTAAAAGGCTTTAAGCTATCAGACCTTTTTTTGACATTGAACATAAATATAAAATTACTTCACACAAAGACAACAATGGTTATAGAACAACCATCATCCATCCATCCATCCATCCATCCAGTTTCTATCCCCATGTTTTCCTTCCTGGTCAGGGTTGTGGGGAGCTGTTCATCCATTTCAACCAGTCATCGAGTGAAAGGTGGGGTACATATCTGTAATCAATCAGTAGCCAGCTTACCTAACATGCATGTTTTTTGACTGTGGGAAGAAACCAGTGTTCCCAGACAAAATCCACATGTGCACTGGAGGAACCTGCAAACTCCACGCAGAAAGCCCCCCAGTTTGGGGTCAAACCTGTAACCTTATTGCTGCGAGGTTAACCCGCACACAAGCCTTATTGAGCAACGTTGTGTTAATTTACAGTGACTCTTTCATGTAAGCAGATCCAAAACTGCCCCAAAGAACAACAGAAGCCCTTCTTTCAGTTTTCCTTTTATCACATAAAGTTTTAAGGTATTGTGATTTTTTTAAGTTTTCATGAGAAGTAATGTATTACAGTCATCCTTCAAGTATATTATTTCATCAATTGAAACTATTGAAGTTTTATGATTTGGTGGACTATAATATTCTGTTAGTAAAGCTCAGAATACTACACTACCTCCAAACATGCAAATGCTTTTAGTAAAAAGGAAAAGTTTTTATAATTTAAAGGGAACAACATTTTTTGTAAAACCTAAGTACAGAACTACCGTAGTTTAAAGAGTTCTTTACTTTACATCAATACAAGGAATACGTTTGTGGAATAGTTTGGGAAACAATGTTAAAAAAGTAAAATCTATTTCTATATTTAAGAAAATGATTAAGAATAAATTGTTGAAAAGATATATATGAATTTTAGTTAATATGAAATGTACTAGAAATGTAAATGTGTGATGAGTTATTTATTTTGTTATATTATTTATAGATGATCATAGTTTTGAATTGATTATTTGAATTGATTTGTTTTTTTTAAAGGGGCATGTGATAAGATTTTTTTCTTCTTCTGCCACCTTTCATTTTAGATTTTCTTTTCTTGTTTCTCTCTATTGTGATTGTAATTTCCCTTTCTTGTTTTAAATCTGAAATGAATGAATAAAAAAAATAATAATAATAAGTTTTCATGAGAAAAAAACACACACACTTTTTTACTTGTAAAATGACCCACGGGCTTGATGCAATCAGGTGTTTTTGCTGATGACATGTAGGTCAAGGTGTTTTGGTTTATCTGTATTATCTGCTTGTGTCTGTGGCCTTTAGTGGCAGGCTGCTAAACCTGATTTATGAACGAGTCAGAAACTTCGTCAGATGACTGATTTGGGTAAAAAAAGAAAACAACAACAACAACAACAACAACAACAACAACAACAAAAAAACAGTTCCATAAACTTTTGTATATTTATTTAATGGTTTATCTAATTTCTAACTTGAAGTACAGGAAAAAAAAAAGGCTGACTTTAATTCCTCCTGGCAATAAAAACCAAAAAGCTAAACTAAAAGTCACAACAGAGAGCGTTGACATAAAACACGCTGCAGCAGAAGATTTGTCTCGTTTGACCATTTGTTTCAGGTGAGCGTCATCTGATGTAATTATCTATTGTTGTACAGTACATGGAAAAACACGACTTCCCCGAACTGACTGTGGGAAGCAGCGGTAGCAGGATGTGGGCTTGCGTATGTGTTGTGCACACACATGACCCCACAGGTTAGGTTCAAACACGAATGTGTGCTGTTGCAGGTGCATGGACGTGCCTGCGCGTGCGTTGTCGGCTTTCCGCTGGTTAATCTGTAGCATTATACAAGCAGTTTGGGTGTGAGACAAAGTAAATAAACCTTGTTTATAGTTAGACATAATACAATACGACAAAAAAAATTGGGGTGGTCTTCATCCTGGGATTGTCCTATGATACTGCACTTTATTTGTACACACATAGAGATATACAGTACAATTTCCTATATACTGTAATACCTTCTGAGGTTTTTATTTTCTTTCTTTTTCTACTACATCCAGATTGGATATTTCAATTACACACAATGCAGCGCGCAGTCCCAGTCACACGCAGACCAACATCTGTCTCTCACCTGCTTCTTGTCCCGCGAGATCCATTTGGATTCGATGGAGCCCAGCGTCAGGCTGGGCAGCACGTGGTTCAGGACCTTCGCCACAAAAATCTGCAAACAATAATCAAGAAAAGCACGATGAAAATTTCTGTTTGACACGTTCATCAGAAACGCTACGTAATTTTGTTATTTGATTGCTCAGATTCTCATTTCTAATATGCAACTGCGTCATGTTTTGAATCATAGCCACATTAAAGAGAAACACAGATTTGTTCTTGTCAAGGAGAAAATCAATCTCGTCTGTTTCCACAGAGGTTTTTAACAACCGTGTTGAGGATATTTGATCTCGAAACAATGCCCACTGAAAGCGTTGATTCAGTTAGTGGCAGCTGGACAAAAAGAATGGAACAAAAAAAAAAGGTTTGTTTTCCTCAATAATAAGCCTGAGTGATGCAGGAGAAATGACTCCTGGGTTAGGATGTGAGAAAATTAGAAAAAAAAGATGGCAACTTAGAGCAGTGGTTCCCAAAGTTGGAGTCTGAGGCTGAAAAGTTCAGGAGCCTCCAGTTTAGATAAATAGGGAGAAAATCAAGTGGTACCTTGAACGGCGTTGCTGACTCTGGGTTCATCTGGACCATTGGCGCTATCAGAAGCACTCCCCCAAAATCACTGGGTCTCTCACAGGCTGCCAGGATTGAGATGGCACCACCCTAAGAGGGGATAAACATACAGTAAATACAATTATGTGGTTACATCATTTGTTTATAAATCATTGGCATTCAGTTAAATGATTACAGTAACCTGTTTCTGAGTAATCCAAAGCAGACGTTAAGCGTAAAGTGAAGCGGTTCATACTCAGTGTCTCATCTCACCCTTTCAACACTGATCCACCCATAAATGCTTAAAAAAAAGGAAGCAGTCGATCCATTGAATTATGTTCAACAGGCCACAAGTTTAAAATCCATGCTGCTTGTTTCAATTTACTTGCAAATGCTTGGATACAGGAGCTAACTGCACAATAGTGTTGAAATTAAATAACTACTATATATTGTTATAGTAATTTATACTATATTTCGATATTGGCCACGACTGCCTCAAACGAGTCGGTGGAGGAGAGGAAGGACTCCAGAAACCAGCTCCATATATGAGAAGGGACTGAGTTCGTTGTGGCTCCTCAGACTGATGAAGTATTTTGGATGAAAGATGAAATCAAAGTCAAAGTCAACTTTATTGTCAGAACTGCAATATGTACAGGACATACACAGGATTGAAATTGCGTTTCTCTCAGTCCCTCGGTGCAACAGTAACCATTTAAACACTAAAACACTGAAACATTTAATAAACATAAGCATAAAATAGTAAAAGTGTAACACTGTCCTGAGTTTTTGCATAGTAGTATAAAAGTATGAAAATTTACACCAACACTAAAACACTAAACATTTAATGAACATAAGCATAAAATGAAATAATAAAAGTGTAATACTGTCCTGAGTTTTTGCATAGTAGTATAAAAAAGTATAAAAAGTATATCTATAAAATAAACTGAAGGTTCTAGCATTGACATTTGCAAAGAGTGGCAAAGCAGCATATGAGTTAATGTACACAGTATATGTATGAGGTAGTTGATGTTGGTATAGAGGCAAAGTGGCATATGCAGTAAGGCACATAAGGCACATTGGGCATCCTTAAATAAGGCTAGTCAGAGAATACTGTATATGTATCAGCAGTAGTGTAGATATAAAAGTAGTGTAAATGTAAACAGTAGTAATAAATGTAAACAGTAGTAATAAATGTAAACAGTATTAATAAATGTAAACAGTGAATGTAAACAGTAGTATGACTATAGGCATAGAAATGGATAGAAATGTTAGCATAACATAGACATAACATAGAAATGTTTCAACAAATAAAAAAGAAAGTGTCCTGACTTAACTTTGTTGCATTTTCTACCTGGATTATTGAACATGAATCAGGATATGTTAAACAACTATACTGTAGTTAGTTTTATGTCAGAAATCTTTGAGGTTTCCATCATGTCAGGTCAACATGTTCTCACGGCCTACTCGCCATATATTGATGCTTTGGGTCAGGGTCCTTCCGCGTCACATACTTGACGCGTCGGGCCGCTCCTTCTCATCATTAATTGGCGTGCAGGGTGCTGTCATTGGGTTGTTTCGGGTTCGGGGGTCAAATAAAAGGTGAATGGTTAAGGTTAGGGTTTGTTATCAGGTTAGGATTAAGGTTTAAATTTTGACAGAAAAATCCATCCTGTTGCTAAAAAATAAGTAGATATGAAAGTGCTTCACTATCCAAACCGGAAGAGAAGATCACAGCATAACATTCAATGACAGCACCCTGCACACCAAATAATGACGAGAAGGGGCGACCCGACGCGTCAAGTATGTGACGCGGAGGGACCCTGATAAATGTTGACCCACACAGAACCTGGAGGACATGTCATGATTTCACATTTCTTATGGATTATTGTGACACTTCTGCTTTGGAGATGATTTGGATGTACACGTTTCACCTTTTCTGCTGAGACACAGCTGAGGTCTGTCTATCTTATGAACGTAGTGAGAAGTCAGGGACATTTAACTGTTTTGATCTGTTGCTGTTGTTGCTGTCTAGTTCCAACGAGGCTGCAATATTCTCTCCTTTTCACCGTTTTTAAAGATCTTTGACTTTGTGATACATGCGCGAAAACTGGATGTACAGTATTTCTGGAGTTATAGTTATAGATGCTGACAGCTGTGGGCAGGAAGGATCTCCTGCAAGGAAGTCAAATAATCTGGCCACAGATATTGATCCGTATACACGGATCCAGCTTGCTGTCAGATCCGGCGGTCCTCTCGGTCCTCCTGGGCAGCAGGATTGCCCGAATGCTGGGCAAAATTCCTGACTGAGCAATGGTCACTCCTCCCAGCAGTCTGCCGAACTCCTCGTCACCACGGTCAGACGGCTGAAGGAGCCGGGGAATTGTCACGAGCCAAGTTTTCCACCAGCTCCAGAATTTCGACGGTCAGGTACTCGAGCACCGCCGACAGGTTGACAGGAAATGGTCCACGGCACCTCCTTTTCAAGTCATTTGGCATTTGGGGCTGTAGTTGAGGTATTTGAGCTTTTGAGATGTTAATCAGCTGCTCCTGGTTGTTAAAAAAAACACCTTGTTGCCATGGTTACGCATCATAACAAATGCCCAAAAGTAAAAATGTTTCAGTAAGGAGCCAAGATGGTCTAGTGGCAGGGTTTTTGACTACGGACCCGAAGGTCGCGGGTTCGCGCCCCGGCCACTACCCAGCTTGGGGTGTCTATGAGTGCACACCTATTTCTCCAGCTCCCCGGGCGCTTTCGGGCTGCTCACTGCACCACCTGGTAGGTGGTTGGGTTAAATGCAGAGACGAATTTCGTCTGTGTATGGGAAACATACGCAGATGACAGGAATAGACATTATTATTATTATTATTATTAAAAATCCTTCCAGCTGCACAGCATCTGATACCAGAGGAAATAATCATCTGAAAAAAGTGATTTACATCCAGAAAATAGAGGAGTTAAAGTTTTCAAAAGCAATAACTCAAAATGAAGGTAGAGCTACTCCAATATGCAACCACCCCGAGCGGTGCAATTCTAATTTTATCAAGTCTAGTAGAAAGAATATGATATTATTTTCTGGTTGAAATTAATTCTCCTGGGATTAACTGACCAAAGCTGATGAACACTCTCTAATATAAGAATAATTTATTAGGCCGAAGACAAACTGGTTATGTTAGATAAGTTTCATAGATGGTTGTTTGTGAAAAATACCAAATCTTGTTCAACTTTGGTTTTTATTTTTACAATTATCAGTTTATTGCCAGAATTTATATATAGCTTTACTGCCTGCCACTGGTAACAAAGGTTTTTTTGCCTGTTCGTGTCTACGCTTGTTTGTCCACACAATTATAAAATTAATTCATAACCAAGCTATAAAACTCCGTCAATTTTACAGATATGGAGCTAAAATTTGGAGTGCTAGAAGCTGAGAATCATCCTCAGAACAGTTCAGGTGCTAACAGATCACACACAATGACATTTCAAAGGCTTGACCAGAACAGCATTAACTTAAAAAAATATATATATAGTTTTGTTTAAAATTCTGGAAAGAATGGCAGTGAGTGACAGGCAATCCTTTAAAAAAAAGCTATTTTTTATTATGTTTGAAGAATAAAAACAAAATATGTATTCTGCCTTTACAGCAGCTAAAGGTTGTAACTTTCAAATAATTCAAAGCAGATCCAGGCGATAACGGTAAGCATGATTTTAAAAAAAAGTTCATATTGATGAATGTGATAAGGAAAAAAAATCAGCTGAAATATTAGTAAAGCAACTTAAAATTATGATAAAGAATTAGCATTTTTAAATTTAACAATATCTTGTGAAATACCTTAAAAATAGAGAAAAACAGGGTACAGAAGGAGTGATAGACCTAAATTTGACATTTGAGTTATGCAAGAAGATTCTGAGGACAAGTGCTGGTGAAGATTCTCAGTCATCCAGGACATGATAAAATCAAAAAATGAGAAAGCTCCTCGGATGAGAAGCGAAACGTCTTCTGTTACAAATAAAGTCCAGTTGTTTCTGTATTGAACGCCTTTTTTGATTCTGAGGACAAGGCGCGTCTTCTCTTGGGACAGAAGTGGGAAGGTCTCAGTAAAGTAGGTGAGAGGTCTGATGTATCAGTGGGGAAAGTTCTCAGAGGTCAAGGCTAACGTAAAACAATCCGTCTTTTGTTTAGCTGGGCGTGACTTTCCACCCAGCTTCTTTGTTGCTGTTAATCTACACAAACCTGCGGGAAAATATTAAGGCTTAGCCCCCGGGGCAAAACGTGTGCTATGTGATGGCAGCTATCAGCACAAGGCCGTACTGATATGTTCCACATGTAATTCAAGGCCTCTGATGTGGAGCCATGATCATTAGCTCCGTGTCCACCGGGACTGGAAGTGATTCACTCCGACTGACTTTGGTCAGATTCCTCTCCTGAGTGTTTGGATCCATCTCCCACTCTCTCCCTGGGTTTGGAAGCTAATTGGCTTCGACCTTTGTTCATCTGAGCTTTCTTTTGTCAGTTTGTGTGAATATTCATCAGCTGAGGGCCTGCTTGGTGAAAAGAGGCTCCGCAGGAAGACAGAGCATTTCCCACCAGAAAAAAAAATCACTTTCTACAAAGAGACAAAGCTCACAAACAAACACTTGCATGCAAACACACACACACACCCACACACATATAAAAGGTTTGCTTCCTCAGTCTTTTGTTTCCCTCCTGAGCTCAAAGTGTGAATATCAGAACCACAACGACCAAATTATAACTCATTGGAAAAGGAAAATGTAGTGAATACCCAGCTGCCAGACTGGTTCAACATATTATATATATATATATTTTAAATTATGTTCAGAGAGTGTGATTTTGTCTGGTGGTGTGGATTAACAGTGAGACGTGTGTGAACACTGAAAGCAACAGAAGATTAAGACAGTGAGGCTCTTTCAGGCTCTGGATAGCGTTACACACTTTCTGTTTCTGAACTTTGGTTTGAAAGATGAATGCACGTATTGTCCAAGTGTC